>VZTX01009015.1:0-15330 GCA_013400915.1 Pardalotus punctatus | reverse complement strand
GGTTGTCCCGACCCAGGTGCAGCTCCGGCACTTGACTTTGTTAGTGTCAGAAGTGTCCCAAGTGTCACAAGTTCCCATGGGCTGCTGCTCAAGCTTGACTGGATAACATGATACCAGATATTGTAGTGTGAATTTTGAGTTCATTGTAAAGTACCATACCTAAAGCCCTCTTCTCTATTCCTTCCAAGGTATTTAATGTCTGGCATGATTTATTCAGAAAGGAATGCATAAGCAAAATTTGAAAATTGAGATTCTGTATGTACTGGTTTGAATACACATGCCTTGGAAATTGCAGTTTGTGTACCAAGATCAAACATCCTGTGTGAAATTCCTGGGGAAGGTGTGGGGGGAATGATCAAAATGCATCTCCAACTTCGGCTTTATAGTAGTGCAGCTCAAACTATGTATATTTTTCATGCCTGGAAATTCAGTGAAACAAGGTATTTGGGCCAAAATCACTAACATGATATGGATGGAGGTACTCCACTGAAGGAGATGGTAATGCACTCAATATATTATGCTTTGTGCACTTTTTACATTAAGAGTTGCCTTGATCAATATTGAAATTTGACTCAAAGTTCAGGAAATAATAGATTAAGATTGTCTGAGAAGTTTTAATTCACCATCTTTGTTTCAAAAGTGAAATACAATCTTTAATTAAGTGATTGTTCATTGTCCTTTGTTCTGAATGTAGGGTTATTCATTGGTTTGGGGTTTTTTTACATTGTCTGTATTCTTTGTGTGGCCTCAGGCACACTGAACACATGCCATCTAACTTTATCCGGAAGACAAAAAAAGCTCATTTCCTTAATAGCTGTTCTTTTTAGAGCCCGCAGTACTCATTAAAGTTCTTGGAGGTTCACAAGTGCTACCAGTACAAATACAAATTATTTATAGGTTTGGATTTGGGAAAAAAAGATTGCTAGCCAGTATGAACAGTTGTGGAAGTTATCCAGAGATATAAATTTATTATCTTTAATTTTTTTTCCTTTATGGGGCACTGGAAGTTCAGAAATGGCCTCATTGTTCTGCAAAAGAAAGTCCCTTGTATCCAAAACTATGTTTGTGAGGACATTTTAGCAGTGAGACCTATGTCAGCTTTGAATTTTTGGTCATTTCTGCAATGTCTTTGGCAATGGCTTTATTGTAAATTACTGATTGGTCCAATGGGTTTTCTTTATTTCTTAAAAAAATGTTTTCAGTTTGTTAAAATAGCCAGTTTGTTTTAGAGGTTTTGTGTCAATAGGGTGACCAAACAAGCTGTAGTGATGAGGGAGAGACAGCTAGAGGCTTTCCATGCCCACTAGCAGGATCACTGTGGAGGGAGTACGATGTGGCCAGGAAGGACACTTGGCCAAAGACATGGTCAGTCCATGAAGAAAACAGTGAACTCCTTGTGGAGCAAGCTGGGCAAAGAGACCTTTAGGACAGGGACTGGAAGAAAGAAGGGGGAAGGAAACAAAGGCATAAGACAAGAATAGCATTCTCTGCAGCACGATGATGTGTGCTCATAGGGGCTTGTTTCTTGTTCTGCTTCAATACTGAAGCTCAAGTTTTATGGAGTTAGATCAAAGACTGGAGAAAAGAATGCTCCAGGGAGAGCTCAGAGACCCTGGCAGTGCCCAAAGGGGCTCCAGGAGAGCTGCAGAGGGACTGGGGACAAGGCATGGAGGGACAGGACACAGGGAATGGCTTCCCACTGCCAGAGGGCAGGGCTAGGTGGGATATTGGGAAGGAATTCCTGGCTGTGAGGGTGGGCAGGCCCTGGCCCAGGGTGCCCAGAGCAGCTGTGGCTGCCCCTGCATCCCTGGCAGTGTCCCAGGCCAGGCTGGACATTGGGGCTTGGAGCAGCCTGGGACAGTGGCAGGTGACCCTGCGCATGGCAGGGGGTGGCACTGGATGAGCTTTAAGGTCCCTTCCAACCCAAATATTCTGTGATTCTGTGATATTATTTCCAAGCTTCAGAGGAGATTGCAATGGACAGTTAATTCATTGTAAGTGTGCCAGGGGGCCAAACTCTCACTGAGCACATGGGGCTTTGTAAGGACGGGGTGGTACCAGAGGAGAGCTCCCTGAGGACTCTGGGTACAGAACCAGGGTTTCAGACTCGTATCTGCTTAAATCTTTGAAGAAAGAAGGCTGTTAGCAACACACCTACCCTGTGACCTT
The DNA here is from genome assembly GCA_013400915.1 of Pardalotus punctatus. NCBI lineage: Eukaryota > Metazoa > Chordata > Aves > Passeriformes > Pardalotidae > Pardalotus > Pardalotus punctatus. Next base: position 13,161 of record VZTX01009015.1, on the reverse strand, counting down.
CTTCCTACAGAAGGAGTCTGTTAACTCCTAAGGTGGACCCAGATTTTGTCAGAATGAGTTCAGAGGGCACAGCAATTTTCTTTCCAAGCGTAGCAAGCACCCAAATACAGCCAAATACGCATGTGCATGCACACCCAGTGTATTTGAGCAAAGCTGTGCCAAATCCAAGCTGCTCAAAGGACAGGGATTTGGACCTTAGGTTGCATGATAGCAGTGTCTTTCTAATTTTTATGTGGTTATTTCTTTGTTAGGAGTCATTGGGGTTTGGGGTTGGGGGTTTTGCTCAGGATGCTTTGTACAGCAATTTCGTCTGATTCTCACCCACAGAGTTTTGTCCTCATTCAAGGCAAATGTCATCTCTCAGCAGCTATGAGATGCTTACTCTATTGAATTAAGAGCACGTAGATGAAATGGAAATATTGTACATTCTGCCCATTTGATACTGCTATAAAATATTAACAGGACAAACACAGGGATCATTGATATGAATTACATGCATACCTTGAGACACCTAAAACAGGTTTGGGGATTTTAAACTCAGATTAAACCTTGTATTTAGTCTGAGCTTTGCAAACATGTATACTGTTTATACTGGATTGCACACGTTTTCGTCCCTTAGCTTTCAGCTGCGTAAAATTTAGTTTCCCACTTGTCACTCTCTTGATTACAGAAAAGTACAGGTGAGAGATGGTGCTCAGCAAAGCACTGCGGTGTCAAAATCCGCATGTTCTATAGGATTTGCATGCAGGAATTCAGTCCATGGTAGATCACAGTCTGCTTATTGAGTTTCTGCTTCAGTAAAACCTGGAGTTAGGTCCTAGCCCAACTCTGCCCTGTAAGTGGAATTACAAGGATGTTATTTGGCATGCCAGACAGAAGGGGAATAAAACAATCTGTACCATGATACAGGGGAAGGAATTTACTGCTTTCTGTTCCTTTTACTTCTCTAGAAAGGAGCATCCATTTCCCAACATTGGCTGGAAACTTGCCATGAGATGCTGAACAATTTATGCCTTCAGTTGAAAACTACATTTCCTGGTCCCTGAAAATTAAACTCTTGGCTTATTTTGTAAATATTTACTTTTGTCTTGCCACATCAAATTCCTTTCTTCCATGTTGTTTCTAGTGTCATTTTCTTTCCAATTCCATTTTAGCAGGAAATCCTGTTGGTTAATGCAAAGCCTCCCTTAATTGTTCTAAGTTGTTTCTGATTTTGCTTATGTATCTACAAGTGTATGGTGACTTCGTGTTTTTCTACTTAATATAGCAATATTCTAAACAATAATGTTATCCTCTGTGAGTCGGAATCTGATACTGCTTTATAGCACATGACTTACAGATCTCTGATTATATGTAAGCAGTGGCAGATAAAAGGGTACTCTTTAAAATTAATGAGATGTTTTGACATGAAGATATCTTGAAGTATATAATTTATTATGATCAAGTTTAGGATTGTAGGATTAAAAGAGTGGTCTTTAATGTTTTCTGGGAGATGGGGTAGAAATAATTTTCTTATGCAGGCTGCATGAAAACCATTTGTGATATCAGAGAACAGCTTGGGAGAACGATTTTTACATGGGCAGATAGTGACAGGATGGCTTTAAACTGACAGAAGGAAGGTTCAGATTGGATATTAGGAAGAAATTCTTTATTTAGAAGTGGTGGGTGAGGCCCTGGCACAGGGTGCCCAGAGCAGCTGTGGCTGCCCCTGGATCCCTGGCAGTGTCCCAGGCCAGGTTGGACAGGGCTTGGAGCAGCCTGGGACAGTGGAAGGTGTCCCTGCCCATGGCAGGGGGTGGGAGTGGATGAGCTTTAAGATCTCTTCCAGCCCAAATCAGTCAGAGGTTCAATGGTTTGGGATTTGCCCTGAAATAGCTGGCAGGTGGGGCACACAGCCTGTTCACAAGGGGACACAAACTTACGTTTTTGAGAAGGTACAAGATAAGAAAAGCAGAAAATTCTAATCACTGTCCACCAAAGTTGGAATATGGCAATACCCTCCTTGTGTTAACCTTTTACTAGCTGGGGGTTCTTTACATTCCTGATCCCTTGAACTGTCTTTGTCCATCAGTGTGACCCATACAAACCATGTTATTTACATCCATGATGTTTGTGGCGTCTGTACACTGTGAGTCTCTTGGTTTCACATCATCTCCACAAGCCAGATGGGCCTAATAGTAAATATTGCAAAGCTTTATTCAGCAGAATTTAGTCATGTTTCACTTTACAAGATTAGAAAGAAAGATAAAAAGAGTGTTCTTTCTGTTTATTCTGTTACTGAATATTTTAATTGGTTGCTTTCTGTTTCCTGGAATCCTAAATGTCTCCCAGGCTTTAGAGTTGGGCTCAAATAAATAAGAGCAGTGCCCCTCTATGGACTAAATTGCCCTGCAAAGACCTCAGAGTTCCCCATGGCTATTGTCTCTCTTTATTTCTATTTATGTGCCATTGTAGCTTGGATAATTCAAATGCAGAATGCCTCAAGGGCTCTTTAGTAGACATGAGCACAGGGGACTTAGGGATTTTTCTCTGCATTTGTTTGTTCTAAATGGATTTCTCCCAGTGCTGGGTTCCTTAAGTGCTCACAGAGCACTTCTCCATTGCACACAGACAGGCACTTGCTTACAACCTCTCCACCATACAGGACTATGGGACAATGCATTTGTTATATTTCAAGTGGAGCAGCACAGTGCATTTGTTTCGTTCTGATGTCTTGTATGACTCTTCACAGACCTTTATTCAAACAGATGGGCATTTCAGGTTCTCTGCTTGGAGACGTCTGTGCAGGCACATATCCATGTGTAGAGTTCTTGTGCCACAGTGCACACGTTTTTTTTATGTAATCCTTTTTAAAAAATAGGTCAAACCCAAGAAGTGTTCCTCACATATACAGAAATCAAGGTATGGCTTTAACTTTCAGATGTCAGCTTTCAAAAATTAAATATTTTTAGAGCTTTTTTCTAGTAGGATTGTGGCATTGTAAAATCCTTTTGTTTAAAAGGAGTATTTTTTATGTAACAAGATTTTCGTGTTTAGGGCTTATATTTAATTCTTTACAACAGAGAACAATAGTACATTTGGCATGTATATGGGTGGAGAGAGGAAAAAGCAGCACAGAGTATTGCTGAATTGTTTGTGAACATTCATCCTCAAATTTTTTGATCCACGGAACTGTTTTTTTCCATCACCAGATAGTGGTTTGTGTTTGTGTGCTGTTCAGTTTGTTTGCAGCCCTTCTGAACTAGGAGAGCGAGCAGAAAAGATTCAGAACATTTGCATTTCCAACCTTCAGATAAATTCTATGGAGAGATGCTTTAGTCCTCAAGTAATTCTTTTCTCAACATATGTAGAATATTTCTAGATATTCAGATGAATTAAAACTCAGCTTTAGAAGCTCAGTACTGATTAGAATTGGGAGAAATCCAATCCTTACCCCTTTTTGCTGTCATATAACTTGATCTGACTTTCTTCTGCTAATGTTACCAGTTTGTCATCAGTTTTGTCTGTGCCCTTTTTTTTAGACTTCCATCTCTTTCCTTGTATCACAGCATCAGTCTAAGCCCATTGGTATTGAGATTCTCTTCTTTCCTCACAGGTTTTCCTTCTCTCTCTGCCATTGCTTTGATAATGCAAATAGGAATTTACCAAGCATGGTTTCAACCTCCTTTGTAAGAGAAATATGTGCCCATGGTAATTAAGTTTCTGTTTCAATAACTTTTTTTTTTGTTGTTGTTATTCTGGTATCTTGTAGGATCTTCTGTAAGCAAGCTTCCTTTCTCCATGTGCATATCCTTGTTTTTTGGTCAAATCACTCTTTCATATTTTCTCAAATACATGGAACAAATGAGTTTTCAAGCATTTAATTGAGAAGTACGTTTTCTGGTTTAGAACCTTTGCATTTTCGAACAGTTGTTTCAAAATCTTTCATGCAGGATGCCAGGGGCAGTTGCTGCACAGCACAAGTTTACTGGATATAGAATCATAGAATTGTTTTGGTTGGAAAAGATGTCTGAGTCCAGCTGTGCCCCCAGCTGGCCAAGGTCACCACTGACCATGTCCCCATGTGCCACATCCACACGGCTTTTGGGTCCCTCCAGGGATGGGGACTCCACCACTGCCCTGGGCAGCTGTGCCAGGGCTGGGCAAGCCTTTCCAGGAAGGAATTGTTCCGTAATACTCCATGTAAACCGCCTGGCACAACCTGAGCCATTTCTTCTTGTCCTGTCACTTGCTATCTGGGATAAGAGACTGACACCCACCTGGCTCCAGCCCCTTCCCCAGCTCCATTCCCTTCTCTGGACATGCTCCAGTCCCTCAATGTCTTTTCATGAAGGGATGTATTTTTGTTAAAACCAAAGACAGGTACTCTTTCAGCAGCTTTGTTGCATTATGGGCAGCTGTTTGCTGTCTGGTGGTCCTTAACTGCTGCTCCCAGGGTGAAATCCGTCATACTTAGGGAGCAGCTTGGATTGTTTGTTGCTGCATTAAACCTCAGCAAGTTTTTGTCCAGCTTCTTGAAAAGTGAAGAAAAATTTGATCAAAATGCATTTTCTCTTTATTTGTCACTCCTGCAATGACTGTGACATTTGTGAAGTTTAACCATACTATTTTACAGAATCACGGAACATCTTGGGTTGGAAGGGACGTCCAAGGCTCATCCAAATCCAGCTCCTGGCCCTGCACAGACACCCCAACACTCCCACCCCGTGCCTGTTTTCCAAACTCTCCTGGAGCTCTGGCAGCCCTGGGGCCGTGTCCATTCCCTGGGGAGCCTGGGCAGTGCCCAGCATCCTCTGGGGGAAGAACCTTTTCCTGATATCCAGCCTATAAACCTCCCCAGCACAACTTCAGGCCATGGGCATTTCTTTACCATTGATGTGTATCAATGTGTGTCACCTTGTATAGTCTCCCTGTATATTGAAAACCCTTTGGTAGCTTGATCAAGTGTTTAATAGCTTTTGGTATTTAGACAGGCCAAGAATGTGTTTCTTTTTGGCCCTATTAAGAATATTTTCATACTGTTAGGAAGTCTCACTTTCATTTCATATAATGCATTCCATGTTACTTTTTATTATTCGACTGTCTTAATTAAAATAAAAAAAATCCCATGTGGATTTACGAAGTAATTTAAGTGATGTGTAGGAGCCTGTTACAACAGGGGTACTATTATGCTTTATTTTACTTCCAATCTCATTGAAAGAACATTGACAAGGTACATTTTTCAGTGCTGGTGATATCCTCCTTGGAATGAGTCTCACAATCACTGTCCCAGTATTATGCTCAGGACAAACTAGCATGTCATTATCCTGGAGCATCCTATTTACTTTCTTAAAATAAAGTGCATTGCTACCTTTCCTTCTTATTGTCCAAAGCTTTCAAGAAGGATTTTGGCAAATTCTGACTTCTGATTTCCTTTCAACTTCTAGTTTTAATTCCAAATTTTTCCCCAATTTTTTCATTCTAAAAGCTGCATTTTATACATTCTTTTTTTGATGTGAAAAGTGTACTTTATGAGCTGTTTCAAACTGATATAAATCAGATTTTTCAGGAACTTGTTAAATTACTCTCCTTATTGCCTTTTTTTTTTTTTTTATCTGTAGGCTTTGTGGAGTTGACTTTTTGAAAGTGTTAAGTTCATGTATTACTGGATTGAATTTTATTGTGTGTGCAAATAGCACTTAATCAATTTGCTGGTATTTAAGCAACCATTACTCTTTAGTCTATATTAATTTATTTATCGAAGTTCAGCCCTGAGTTAAATTTAAAACTGCTGTGTAGAGCGAGGTAAGAAACCAATGTTGTTTTTAATTCCTTAAAGACAAACAACCACAGGACCTTGAGATCGTTGAGCCTTGAGTCTTCCTTGTTGGCTGAGCTCATCCCTGGTGTGATTTCATGGTCTGTAATAGATCCCATTGTCCCAGAATGGTATGGGTTGCAAAGACCTTCAAGATCACCCTGTTCATGGTCAGGGGCACCTTCCCCTAGACCAGGTTGGCCCAAGCCCCATCTGACCAAGCCTTGGACACTGCCAGGGGCCTTGAGACTTCCAGCTGCACGCAGCTTCTCTGGGCACCCTGCGTCAGGGACTCACCACCCTCACAGCCAGGAATTTCTCCTGATAATGCCAGCTGATGGTTCCTAATCTTCCTAACAGATGCCAGCTGTTATCTCCTCTTGCTCTTATTCCAGCTTATTTTGCTCGCTAAACATTGGCTTGTAAGTATTTCTGTGACGGAGAAATGAGGTGGGGTACCGAGATGTTTTCATTGTTCTGAACATAACTTTTTATTATTATGAAATGTCCGTAATGGATGAGATCAAAGGACTGTTGAGCTCCATAGCCTGCCTGACGTGGCTGTTCTCCATCCATGGAGAAAAATGGATGAAAGATTTGGATTCTATATTCTGGTAGAAAAATCCGTATTCTTGTCAGCTTGTGCTCGCTGCATTTGGTGATCACATAATGCCTGTGTTTTTCTGTTGGGGCTCAACTTGACTTTTAGTTAGGCAAAAATTGATGTGTGATGAAGGGAAATTTGGGAGACAGTCTCAGTTTCCACTTTAGACTTTGCACCTTGTTGCGGAGAGGGGAACAATGTTGTTGTAAAACATTTTTGGCTTTTTAAAATTGCATTGTTCATGCCTTGAAAAATCAAAATCACGCCCAAAACCTTACAAATACTGGAGACGTAACTGCTACAAAATCAAGCATCTCCTTTAGAATGCAGCATTTGTTGATGATGAAAGATATTGATGAGCTAAGTTTTGTACAAATGCCTTTTGCGGGTTGTAACTAACTCTGTGCTAAGACTTTAAAAATTAATCTGATATTTATCAAGGTGGTTTTCAGAGCTAGAGACAAGGCATAATAGTAAGTGAATGACTTGGAATTGAAGCTTTGCATCAATTCAGGAGGCAACAATACTTCCTTGGGAGCTCCAAATCCATTCGTTAATCACAATATCTGGCCTCTATTCTTTTTCTTCTTTGTTTAGTTGTAGTGTTTCTGTGGAGCTCTTTGAGGATGCAGTTCTATGGATTTTTATTATGAAAAATTTAGTATGAAAAATTCCTTCCACATGTCCCTGCCCTTTTGCTTTTCTAAGGGATGGTCCTTGGAGAAGGATAACCCACGGATGGAGGAGAGAATTGTGTTGAGATTTTTTTCACCTGGATATCTGTGTTCTGGGCAGTGGTCCCACAAAGAACTGTCTCAGCATGGTGTGAAGGACATGAGCTTGTGGCAGGAAAGCAGAACTTTGCAAGGGAAAAGACAACAAAAGCCTCTGCACTGCTCCTTTGGAACTAGAAATCAGTCAGCAAGGTGTTGCTTATGCCATAAATTCTCCTTATAGTACACTTAATTATTGAAAATATCTATATCTATATATTTAAGGAAGATATAAATAAATAATTTGTCCATCCTTTTCCTTTCTCCTTTTTCCCAGTTCTCCACATTTCTGTTGGAATAAATAAATTTATTTTTTGCTATTCCAGTTCCTTGCAGAGTACCCCTGTATGTTCATTTTCATTTTCATGTGTATTGAACACATGCACTTTCCATGATCTTGATTCCACTTCTTTGTTTATATTTAAATTTCCTTTAAAGCAAGAATGCTTTATGTATTTTGAAGAAGAAGCTACTAGTTGAAAATCCTCTTTATTCCAAATTCTTCCTCTTTGTGAAATTATCTGTATCTTCTGGAGCAGACAGACACCAGATTTAACCTGGTTTTGCTGCACCCCACCATAAGCGTCACCAGATTGGTTTTACATGATTATTTTGTCTCCACAGCACTAGATGGTGCTGATGACAGTATCTCTGAAATCTGAATCTTTAAAGATAGACATGATTGCAAAAGTAGTGCTGCTGTTTTTTAATAATTAAGTGTACCAAGGATCTGTTTGCAGATCCAGTTATTGATCTGAACAAAAATTTCATTCTGTGAATGCAATAACAGAATATGTGAGGGGAAAAAAGGTGGAAAGGTACCAATATATCTTAACTTCTGTGTTGCTTCTTCCCTTTTTAACGTGGAATGTTCAAGTGGTTTTGACTAATACCTATGAGTTAGTGTAACTAATTCCTCGTGGCAGTGAGGAGTGCTGGAAAAGCCTTTTCCCGAGGCTTTTGACTTGGAATGGGGTGACAAGCACTGATACTCCAAGGAAGCCATTCCACCATCTGTGTGGGATACAATACAAATGATGTATTACAAGTTAAAAAAAATTCAAATACTTCTCCCAATGCAGATCATCATTTCTTGAGGCAGAAAAGCCTTTCAAGCGCATGCCTCCAAACACTGAAGCTGCCTTCATTTCTGAGAAATGGAGGCTATCCAGATGTAATACTGAGGTAGATTTTGCCACTTGTAAGTTATTTTTTTCACAGAACCACAGAATGGTTTGGGCTGGAAGGAATCTTAAAACTCATCCAGTGCCACCCCCTGCCATGGGCAGGGACACCTTCTGCTATCCCAGGTTGCTCCAAGCCCTGTCCAACTTGGCCTTGGACACTGCCAGGAATCCGGGGGCAGTCACAGCTTCTCTGGGATACCTGTGCCAGGGCCTCACCCGTCATCCTTTTGGTGCGTGTTGGTCAAGCCAGCCTTTCCACCCTTGAAAACACACATAGCCATCCTAGGAAAACCTGGTAGGAGTCCTGTAATGCTCCAAAAAGAAGTCCAAATAATGTTTCTAAACAGTGAAAACCTTAGAACATCTGATACCTAATAAGAGCAAATGGCCTCAGGTTGCACCAGGGCAGGTTTAGAATGGATGTTAGGGAAAATTTCTCCATGGAAGAAGTTGTTTGTTCACAGGCCACTCAGGGCAGGGCTGAAGTCCCCACCCTGGAGGAATTTCAAAGCTGTGTGCATGTGTCACCTGGGGACATGGGTCAGTGGTGGCCTGGGCAGTGCTGGGGGAATGGTTTGACTCGGTGGTCTTAGAGGGTCTTCTGCAATCAAAACATTTCTAAGATAGGGATCGATTTATCTGTGGATTGACAGTCATGTTTGGGCTGTCCAGGGCTTTAGAGGAGTATCTGACTCCTTGCAGCTGCTGCTGCTGCTGGCCTTTGTCCACTGATACTCCTTCCACCATTCTCCTTGTAAATCAGGTTACACCCCCCTCTGTGAGTGTCATTGCCATGCTTTTTTCCAAAATGCAAGAAAAATGTGTTCATTTCTCTGTATGTGTATGGACCTCTGATTTAACAGATTATTTATAAGGCTAAGGTAATAATTTTTTCCTTGACAGGCTAAAATAAATCTGAAAATAATATATACTAGTAAAATGCAGTAACTCAGTCTCCAAGTACCCACAGTTTTGTCATGTACTTGGGTTCTCCTGCCTAAGCAGTTTGGTTATTAGACTGGATAATACACGAGATACTTAAGGATATATTACAATGTAGTAGATGAGGTGTTGCACTTAAAAATTGCATTCTAGTGAACACAAACTAGTTACAAACTAAAATTGCATGTATACCATTCTTTCTGTGACAGTTTAACTTTTAAGAATTTAACGGTGAACATAAAATGTTCTTCAGATCATATATTGTATAGAATATTTCTGATTCAAACTTCGTGGTTACTTACCAGGTGTTAAATAAATGAATAAATAAATATAACTGTTGTGCATTGCATTCTAAAAATTTTGTGCATATAACAAGACTTCTCTTTTGACTTAACAGTCATAACTATTTCAGGACATTATTGTGAAGTTATCTTAATTTTTTTTTCCCCAGTCTATTTTCTCTGCTCTCTAAAAAACACAACAAAGTGCTGGAGCAAGCCACGCAGTCCTTGAGAGGTTCCCTGGGTTCAAATGACTCTCCACTTCCTGATTATGTGAGTATCAAAATGAGTGTTGTAATGGGTGCTTCGAACTTCAAATCATACATCCCTAAATCTGCATAGAATTTTCAGAGTGTGGCAGCTGAGCAACCACCAACATCAAAATACAGGAACCTGTATGAATGATGTCATGTCTGAAACATCTTTAAAAAACAAGAATTACACTTAGAAATGGCAGAACAAAACCACAACTATTCAGAGGGAAGAGACTTACTGTCAACTTGTGCTTTTCAAGCCATTTGTAATTCAGGATATTCAAATCACACAGTTGAAAACAGCATTTTTAAGAACTGGGATTTAACATCCGCAGAATCTTGAAATGCCTAAAAATGATTGAAAACAATTCCCCAGCCTCTGGGGGAGTACTGGAGTCATCGGCCAAATTAGTATGTTCTGAATACATGGATACTTAGAGTTCCCTTCAGTTTGCTGAGCCAATGCCCACAAGCAGGCAACAATTTTGTATTTAATTGCACAGCTTGTTGGGAAATCTCTACTTTGGGTAGAAGAAGGAGACGTCTTGCAAGGACTTGAATAATATCTTTGTACTGCTGGAGTACCTTTGGTCTGTACTCATTTGAACCCTCACTGCTGTACTGTCTGAAGGAAAGAAAAGCTCTTTTATCAGTCACTCGGAACTTTTGAGGATGAAAACATAACAACTGTTTTATTTTCAGGGCTCGTACATGTTCCAGAATATGCCTACCTGAGACTTTACATATCCTATTACTCTAGCAGTAAATACAAAAATACCTAAAAAGATAATTTGATGTAATAGTTTAGTGACTTAAATAAGGAAACAGCATGATACACATTTGTAAAAGAACACATATAAATAAATTTATATGTTTATGTGCATGCATTTACATAGGCATGTAATAACATACATATGAAGATATATATTTTAGGGTGTGTAAGAATACAGTGCTTGAAAAATATTTTATAGGTTTTGGACTTCTTTTTAACTTGCTGGATGCAAACAATACTGCAGTGAAGGAAAGGCCCAAGGAAAGGCTTTCTGTACAAAGTTGTCCCCTTACATAAAGAGACAGCTGCTCAATGCAGCTGATAAATCTGGGAAAGCTCCCTGGACTACAGCCGAGAGGCTTAGATACCTCTCTGAATTTCTTCTCTTTTCATTGTTGGTATGATGTAGGGGTGGAAGAGAGAAAGGGAGCACTTGGAAAGACTGGTGTAGGGGAGAGTAAAGAAGGTTCATGGTCTGTATTTTGAAACAACAAGGTGAACTATGAAGCATGGCTTTCTGGTCCTTTCTTTTTGCTCTCCAAATTGTTCATGTTACAGCTCAGTCTGAAGCATAGGCAGTTGGCTAAATAAAAGTTGAGGCCACTCAATAAATAAAAGTTGATGTTTCATCACTTCAGCATATTCTGCTTCTGAAAGCCTGAGTTCATGTTGTGTCTAAGAGCAAGGAAGAGCGTAGGAGTTGAGGGGACTGAAATGCCTGTAGTCCTGAAGTCCATTCTGCCTGTGCATTCCAGCAGGGAGCTAAAGAAAGTGGAGATTCCAATATTGTCTGCTCTGCACAGGTTTATTTATTGAGAGGTGGAGGTTTGCCCAATCAGCTGTTTTCTTTGCAGGTTTTGTTCAGACCAAGTATGTATTTTAAAAATGCATTTCTCACTATTTTTTCATTCACTTTAATATAGAAATTAATAGGTTTTTTTTGGTGCTCCGTAATCCAAAGGGGAATTTGCATGGAACCTGAATCCAAGGATTAAATCACACATAAAAGTATTCTAGGCATGGTTAAAGGTACTGTCTTAAATTCTGAGTGTGTGAACAATAATACTCCTTATACTTTTATAAGTTTTTGACCCAATACACAGTCCCTAAGCTTATAATCACTGGTGGTGGTAGGAATATACTGAGTTCTACCTTTATCATGTTTCTTAATGTTCTTCTTGTGAGCATCTGCTGCAGTCTGCCATCAGGTGTGCCAGCAGAGCTGGGAACTGGAGTAAGGAATTGACCCAGTTGGCCTTAGATATCGTTCTTTCTGAGGTTTTTCTGGTTTTTAAAAAAATAAAAGAGCAAGTTGTTTAATTTATTGAGGCTGGACCAGTGTCCAGGTCCTTTCCTGATAAACTCTTGTCAGTGTGGTGCGATTCTGGAGCAGGATGGAGAAGCCAGCAGGACAGAGAGACCTCCTCTCATTCTTGTCTCAAAGACAGGATCCTTGGTTCAGCTAATTCTCTTGCTGATTTGTTCACGTGTTGTTTCATAAGCCATATTATTATTCAGTGTTTTTGTAGCAGCATTGACTTGTTTTGAAATAACACACTTTGATCCAACTGGAAATGGGAAAAGTCCACTTGTATTTATCTTTCTTGCTTTCTTGCATTCAATGAAAGCATGACTTCCAACATTTTCAGCAGACAAGAAAACTGGTCATAAAATAATTGAGAATTTTGCTTCTTTCAGTTCAAATCAAGACATATTACTTAAGTAAACATATCAGTGAATCAGTGATTTTCTTGGTAATTTGATTACAGCCTAATGCAATTTATTAAGTCAGAGGTACTTAACAGTACCAGAGACATGCTAACTTCTCTTGGGAAGCAGCACATCAGACATGTTGTTGGAGCAACCATCTACCCAAAAATTTCTTTTTAAGGATTTCATAGTATTCTTTGTGATTTTTGAGCACTTCCCCTGCTTGTTAAACTAGAGCTGCTAATGAGAGATTCTCCCTAACTCTTTCTAGGGAAAGAGTGGATGGAGAAGAAGAGAGTAAATTTTGATTTTTAGCAAGTTTATGTCATTTCCTTGCTGATTTAAGAAAAAACCTGGTTTCCTTAATGCAAAAAATGAGGAAAATAAAAATCAAATGTAGGAATAGTTTTAGATTCAAGTAGTTCAGCATGCATCATCGCTTGAGACTTAACATTCTAAATTTTGGGTTTAAAAAAACTAAATTGTTCTTGCCAGATGAAGCTTAAATGTGTTAGGAAAAATTCTAAAAATAATCCCACTTAGTACCAATATCTTAAATTTTTTCATATATAGGACTGGCATTTAAACAGCACTTTGATGAGGAAGGAAATTTTTCAGTGATTGAAACAATGTAGTGCAGTGTTAGACTTTTCATACTTATAAGCATACTCCTGTGAATTTATGTAGAGCCATCCCTTAACACCCTGTCCAAAATCTGCTGATTCTAGGTTAGTTAAGAGATAGAAATAAATGCATGTTGGCAATTCAAAGGGAAAAATGTAAAAAATACAAATGTAGTGATCTCTGTGTGTGCATAAATAAATATAAATACAAATACAAA
>VZTX01009014.1:0-11020 GCA_013400915.1 Pardalotus punctatus | reverse complement strand
ATCAGGGACAGGGATCGCCCCCGATGGAAGAGTACCCGGACCAGGGATTCGGGCAGGGATCAGGGGTCGCCCCCGCTGGAAGAGCACCCGGACTCAGGATTCGGGCAGGGACAGGAATCAGGGACAGGGATCGCCCCCGCTGGAAGAGCACCCGGACTCAGGATTCGGGNCCCCGCTCCGGCTAGGAGCGCACCCGGAGCCGGGATTCGGGCAGGGACAGGGATCAGGGACAGGGATCGCCCCCGCTGGAAGAGTACCCGGACCCGGGATTCGGGCAGGGATCAGGGACAGGGATCGCCCCCGCTCCGGCCGGGAGCGCACCCGGACCCGGGATTCGGGCAGGGATCAGGGATCGGGACAGGGATCAGGGACAGGGATCGCCCCCGCTCCGGCTGGGAGCGCACCTGGGGCCGGGATTCGGGCAGGGACAGGAATCGGGGATCGCCCCCGTTCCGGCCTCCGGGACAAAGCCCGCACCAATTCCTGCCGGTTCTGGTCGTGCCACCCCCTGCACAGACGCGATTTGCAGAGGCAGCCGCCGGGTTTAAAGCCTCTTGTGCTCAGTGCCACCTTGCAATTTTATGAAACAATCGTTTAAAATCTGACAGGTTTGCTCCACTCTCTGAAATCCCAAGCTTTTCTCGTCATGTCACTGCTCACAGAGGGCCGACAGCTCACCAGAAATCCATTCAGAGACAATTCTGGGAACATACTATTACTACTTTCTTCACAACATGAAGATTTCACTTCCCTTTTCTCCAGAGTTTTACATGACAGTTTTTGTTGGTTTTGTTTTAAGGAGTACACAGACTTCTGGGTTTTTTACTTACCCATAAAGCTACTCTGATGACACAATTTCTTCCACAGCCCTCACTGTGTTACAGGTGGAACAATATTCTCCTAGTACATCAGAGGGGATATTCAACTCTTCATCCCAAAGGGCCTCCCTCTAGGATCATGTTTTCTGGACTAAAATTTTGGGGAACCATCCTTAGCAGCACTTGACAAGCTCAATAGTTCTCAAGATACCCTAAGTTCCAGCCTTAAGGATGTTCAAGAACACAGGAATCTGCATGAGGAAGAAATAGTTAAGAGGGAGGAAGGGAATGTAGAGAATAAAGGAGGTGAATTGAACAAGGTGTTTGGAAGGAAAATCATTAGGAGCGATCACCAGACATAACACAATTGAGAGGTAAGCTTCAGGATATATTCCAAGAGGGTTTTGTATTCCAGACACAATCTTCTAGACCTGCATATTTGAATTCTACGCTAGTCCCACATAAACAGCGAGGTTCTGCTGCATTCCAGGGTGAATTAAAGAGTGTCCTGGTACATTAACAAGCTCATGACATCGTGTGCTGCTGTCCCGTGTGTCACAGACACAGAGCCCTGGAGAGCCCCGGCTGGCAGCTCCAAAGGGAACAGCCCCACCCGGGAGGTGCAGAAGCAGCTGGAGCAGCTCAGTTCAGACCCAAAAGTGAAGTGAGCTCAGCCAGGGGATGTCAGTCAGCTGCACACAGATAACCCAGCCCTGCCCTTGTCCTGGGCGTTGGGATATCCATCATCCAGCCGATTTCCAGCTCTTAAAAAACACCTTTGTATTCTAGGAAGCCGTTTCCTGCATTGCTCTGGGTGCCAGCTACTCTGGGCTTAATCCATCACGTTTGTAGCCGGCTCCTGCCAAGAAGCAAATACTTCATAGAGTATTTTATTGCTATTGCATTTTGTGGAGACAAACTGTGACTACCTAGATCAGAATAAATAATAGCAATAAAAATAAAGGCTTCAGAGATTTGATTTTCTTAAGCACATCCAAACCCTTTCATTTAGAAATAAGACATGACTACAAAGAATGTGCCTGTCATCTACAGTGCAGGAATCTACTCAGTACTGGTCCCTGAGGTGGCACTGCTCGTCTCTGCAATTTAAATTATTTTTTCTTATTGTAGTAAGATCAGGAAATTAAACTGGTTGGATTAATAATGGAACTCCATTGTGAAAATAAATAACTGCTCTATTCATTAAGCCCTGCACTGAGCCAGAAGGTCTGAGGTAGAGGTTGTTAGGAGAAAGTCAAGAAAACTCTTGTTGAAAATTGCATTTCACAGACTATCTGCAATCCTTGGGTTGGTCACTTATAAGCAGTACATCTAGAGTATGAGTCAAAGAGTTGACAGGTTAGTGCTGAAATAAACAGCCTGAGTAAGAATTGTTTTAAAAAATGGGAATTATTCCAGAATCCTATGCCACTATGGTAGCATCAAATCCAATCATTTCAATGTCACAGTGAAGTGTTTGGAACAGCTACAAAAGTAATTTGAACCAAGTAAGGAAAATATAATAACAGAACACTTTCTCCAGCTTCCACACACTGACTTGTTTATCTGCAGAAAAAAAAAAAATTGCAAGGGAACTTCAACACCTTCACCCTTCAATGGTCACTTCTCACAGCCTTATTGAGAGCTGCTCAAAACAAATTACATCAAATAAGCATCAGCAGAGCCCAATGAAAGCAGCAGCACGGGGTGAGCCAGCTGGGGCAGGCGCGGTGATTCCTGCTGGCACCGCAGAGCTGCAGCGTTCCCTGGAGCAGGGGAAAAGGTTTGTGCCCCCCAGTGCCCCCCAGGGATGCAGGACTCCAACAGAGCTTTCCAACCCACGCCAGTCTGCCTGTTATAAATACATATTATAGTGTTGGCTTTTTGCAAATAATGAATGCTATGTGTATAATATTAACCCTTATGTTGTAGAAATGTAACCATTATTAAATGCTTTTTCTTTTGTTCTACCTTAGAGATAGTTGGAAAATAACTAACCAAAGATATGTTGAAATACAACTAACAAACTATAAGCTTAACTAGATAAGCACAGATGTGATGACTTCAACCCCAGGAAGCCATAACTCCAGCCCCAAGGACAACCTCAGATAAACACAGAAGTGAGAACTTCAGCCCCAGGACAATCTCAGAACAGACCCCTGTTACCAGACACCTCTATCCACAAATCTTCCAAGAATCAACATATGGAGGAATTCCTCACATACCTAACAGGCCATGTGTTTTTCAGAAGAAGTATGAATATACATATTTACCTATGACTATGTAACAGGCTGATGCAATAAAAAATGTCTATAAAGAGAGTGTCTCACCAGGGCCGGTGTGCTCTTGGCTCGGTGTCAAGGGTTCCCAGCATCACCTGGACACTGTAATCCTTTTGCTCTATCCTTTGTCCCTTATTGTTATTCTCTATTAAAAACCTTTACATTTAGCAGGAGACTGGACCTCGTTTTTAACACTGCCTGAATGAGATTTGTGACAATTCTGGGCAATGTGGAGCTCCTGCTTCGGATCTGCCCATAAAAATTCATTGGAACAGCGGCCTCCCCCTCGTCCCAAGCTAACCAGCACTGAGCATTTCGAGCTGTCACCTTTTACAGGTGTGGGCTTTGTTAATGAAGCAAATCCCATCATTTCTGGGGTGATCTTTGACAGCCCTATGAGGGTTATGAGGATGAACACCACAGTGTCCAGGCTGACCAGGAAGAACAAGGTAAAACTGGGATTTGGACTTGCTAGGGATTTACAGCACACACTGGCCAAAATTTCCAGAGCCATGGAATGACTGCAGGACTATTCTGGGACACGTGGAGAGCAAACTGCTGAAAGACAGCGTGAACACAAGTGAAAGGTTGGTGCTGTGGGGAATGGAACAAGGGAAAAAAGGACTGTGTTGAGTCAGAAACAAACCATATCTTCACTGCCTTTCATCCATGATAACTCTCCCAGGCAAAAAAAAGAAAAAGGGGCTCAGATCTTACAACTCTATTCTTGAACTGTTTCAGTAACTCAGACAGTGGACTCAAAGCAATCCCTACAAATGAAAAACCAACTACCATAAAGATCAAAATAAAACTCACCGCTTCTAGAAACATACAGGAATATCAGCTCTTGGTCACAGAGATGCTTACAAAAATTAAATATAGCTGTATCCATAAAGCACTCAAGTATTTTCATGTATTCCATGCAGGGATAGGTACCATCAGGGAATCAAAACTGGAACCACCAGCACCAAAAATGCCAGGTCATTGCATCAAGTGAAATTTCAGAATTATCATCTTTTATTGCTGGGACACACCACAAGAACCATGGCTACACCTGATCAACTATTGGAAGTCATGGATTTAATAGTTGGGCACTGTGTCCAAAAATTCGTGAGATGCTCTTACAAATTTCAGTAAAGGATAAAAGGTGATGAGGAATAGCAAAATCTTTACTCCAGTCCTGATTTAGATCCAGATTTGTATTTAGAAATGCTAAAATATTTTCATTCCAGACATACTGTCTGCATTACCAATTCTAACAGCTCATAAAAGGAACATTCATAATCAATTATTACAGAGTTAGGGCTGCATTTTAGCAATAAACTGTCTAACAGGAAATATTTTCTTCATAATGGCAAGAATGTCATCTTTTATAGCCTTTATCCCACCAGTGACAAAGAGCTTTGATCTCCAAAATTGGAGGGAGGAAGAGCAGAGTTTTCAGCATGGAATTGTTCCCTATTAGAATCCTTCTTCACTTAGATTGTTGAACTTAAATGCACAATTAAAAACCCCACGATACAGGCAATGTTATTATTGCAACCCTTTATGCATTTGGAGTCAGATGAGGAAAATTGATGCTTTCCTCAATGCCCAGGATGGGGAATGGATGATCAGAGTGGAACCACAGCTACCTGGTCACTATTTCAGCACTCTCTGGACCCCTGGTGTGGCTGAGGGAAAGCAACCATCACCTCCATGCCTCAATTTCTCCATATGGAAAAAATTAATTACATACAGGTGTATTAACACTAACAACAATTAAAATAAACCTGCACATATAATACACATTTTAACATAAGGCTTCTACAACACTTGTAACAATAGTAATAGATATGTAAAAGCATCAAAAGCAACCTAACTTGTGGATTAAACTGCTTTATACTGGTTAAATCACTGACTAATTAAATTTACAGCCATGAAGAGGCTGATCCCAGCAGACCACCTCTCACTTGGAAGCACCTGGATCACACAATTGCAAGTAAGGAATTAGTCAGGAAATGACCACGGAGAGCTGACATTCAGGGAAGAGAAGATCTGGAACTGTGGGTCTCCCTTCCACTCCACCATCCACGGGAAAGCAAAGATATACTATGAAAGAAAATACCCAGCACCTATAAAAATCTAAACCATGTCCTGTTACTTTGAAAAACTTGACGAAACCTAAAAAGCGCAGGTTAAAGGCCATGATTTAAATACAAAGGAATTTAGTGCAGCACTTCACATGACAGGCTGCACCCAGCAGGCTCAGGCAGCTCAGTGTGCTTCAGCAGTTTAGTTCTACTCAAATACGACTCCTAAATGTCTGAACTGCCTACTGAAACCTCTTGCATAATGCATTAACTTCCCTCTGAACACACTCTGGCATTCCCCTCTCTTGCTCTTGTCTGGAATCAGGAAGTATCAGGGCACGATAAATAAGTGGATGAATAATAAAATACATTTTAAAGACTGTCTCTAGAATTTTATAGCGATTCCCCTACCTGCTTCTTCCTAAGAAAAAAACAAACAAAACAAAAAAAAAAAAAATCCAAAAAAGACCCACACAAATTTCTCCTTCATGATAGCTTTGAGCAGAGCTTTTACAAGTTCTGAGGTGACTCAGAAAAGATTCACCCATGCTCACTTATGGCCCACATCAGCTCAGCTCATCCCATAAGCTGCTCCAGGTTCTCCTGATTTCAATTTTAGCCTTTCCACATCAGAAAAAGGTCAGTAAGTTTCTACAGCTTGAAAAACAGAGGGAAAAACAGACTCCACTTAGGCTGTCAGGGCTTTAGCACAATAAGAAAACCCCACACTCAAATCTACTTTCATGCAATTCACTTCTCTGGCTTACAGAGACTCCTGACGGCTCCAGCCAAGCCTTGCACAGATTGCCCTCAGCACAGGGGGCTGCAGAGAGCCCTTGGTGCTGGGGCAGCCCAGGGGGCTCCAGGACATCCCCCCCTTTGCACATTATTGCTGTGCCAGGGTCCTCCAGGTCACTCAAAGTTGTGTCTCTGAAATCCAAGCCATCTCTCTTGGGCTGAAGTGGGCGATTCTGCGCAAGGGCGTGTTAAAAAATCCCAGTTATTGCAGGAAGAACCATTTAAAAGATATTCTCCTTTTTCCAGGAGCGGAGTGCCCTCTGTATCCTGGCAAGGCTGTCATTACCCAGCCTTTCCTTGCCTTGGATTACCTCTACCCTTTTGCCTGTGCATCCACCCCCCTTGTGTGCCTCCGTACAGTAATGACTATTTTCACAGGGCTTTTCTGCCAGTGAGTCATTTCCCCAGAGAAATCATAAGGTGGGCTAAGAATGAGGGTATAGAAAACACTAATTATGGGATGCTAAAAGCCCAAGGAGAAAATTCAGACTCGGTATGTAATAGTAATGCAGCACATTCAGGTTCTGCACTTTGTTGCACTGCAAACACAGCAACCCGGGGAGGAAGGCAGGAGGCAGCTTTTGTTGAGTCACACAATTGTTGCATCCCCCCACGCAGCATTAATCAACAACTAAAATTCCATTTAGACAGATCTTCAAAGGTAAGCAGCAATCTTAGTCTTTGCGCCTCCTTTTAGTCTTAATGTGAATTGGGTGGTTAATTTCAGAAATTTCTGAAATAACACCCTTTCTTTGGAGTTCCACACATGAATAGCAATTGAACTGCTCGATGGGGGCCCAAAGGCAGCTACACCAAAGTCAGACATTCCACAACATTTTCATCCTTCCAATACAGAACAAGCAGCAAAGTGCTCAAAAAAAAAACCCCATTTATTCTCTTGAGAAATGTGGTCTCTACCAAGCTAAACCCCTAATTTAAAAACGGCAATACAAACATGCCACTGTGCAGCAGCGTCTCTCCACCCCCCAGAACTCCAGTGCCAATGTTAAACTCCATTTCACATCTGCCCTGCCCAGCTGCCCTGCTGTCTCCCTCTGTGCTTTCCAAGGTTTTCCCCTCCCTTTGTCCAGCTTGGCCTCAGCTGCATCATCCAGGGCTTGCTGACTGTCCCAAAGCCCTGGGTGTGCTGCCAGCAACCGCAGAATCATTTGTCCTGGCACACCCGGTCCCCACTGCGCACCCACAGCTCTCACAGCAGGCTCTCTCCATCCCAGGACTGTGGAAGACATCACCCAGCTCTGAAATCTGTGAGAACACAGTTTAGTGATCCCAGCAGGGCATCCTGCACTCAAGGCTGCCTGTGGGATGCACATGGAAGCAGGATAACCATGGAAGCTGCTGTCTGTCTGTCTCTGCCAAACATCTAAATGTCTGGGTGCCAGTCTGCTGCCACTGGCACTGGGAAGGGGAAGGAGTGAGGAGAGGCAGAGGAAAAGTGCTGGGAGAGAGGAAACAGAGTTTCTCGCTGCTAGAAAGGGGCAATTGCTCACCAGGGGATGGGGGGGTGTTGTTATTTCTGGGACTAGGCCAGTTCTGGCCATGGCTGGACAACTCTGGATTACCAGTTTAGAGACAGTCAGGCTTTTCCTGTTCCCTCTTAGGTTTTTTCCCCTCAAGGCCACAGTCTTCACCTTCCTCTTTGCCCATCTCTATCATTGTTCATGTCCCAGAGTTTTGGGACACAAATGATGGATCTCCAAACATTTCATTATATTGTCAGTCACCTTTTACCTGTGCACATAGGAACTGTGAGTGTGACTGAATGCAGAGGAAGACATGGGGAATGTACTTGTAGGATGTGGACAGGAAGCTGCAGGAAAAGACATCAGACAGCAGCAGTGGGATCTGGCTGATCTGAACTCTAGAGCTGCATCACTCCCTGCACATTCCTCAATTTCCTCTGCTCATGCAGTTTGCCATCTTATCAGTTTTCCTGTTTGATTTGGGCAGTGCTGTGCCTGCCTTCCTCGCACATCCTTCAGCCTCACAAAAGTGCCTGGGATATCAGAAACCACTCAGGCTGCCTTGCCAGATGTCCTTGGAGAATCAAAGATAACTTCAGACATTTGCAAGTCTCACTCCCACATTTCTCACACACACACAAAAGTGAGCACACAAAAATGTAAAACTGAAGGCTGCTGGCATTGCTGTGTCACGAATGCCACACGAGAGAGCTCCAGGACTTGCTCTACAGCATTAGGGACCAGGCATTTATTTGTTTTAGTGCTTTCTCCTTCCCTGGAAGCAAGCAAAGACAATGTAAATAGAGACCTAAGCAGAAGGCTACAGGAGCTCACAGCCTAAATCTCTTGATCACACTGGAAAATTTGAAACTCTTTTTCCAGGTATGATTGCTTAGGTGTGGGGAGAAAGCAAAGTCTGACATTTGATACCATTTCCTAGACCAAAGCACAGCCTGTCACTAAAATAAAATCCATGGCAAACTCAGAAGACAGAAGCAGCACTCACAGCACAGCAGGCTTGGGAAGCAGTGGCCACAAGTGACCCACACCTGCAAGGAGCAACACTCAGAAATGCCTGAGGAAGAGAATCCGAGCCTAACCATGGGTTATGGATAAGGGAGAAGGAAACACACATACACAACCCACTGGAAAATTTAAAATTAGGTTATCCAATGAGAAAAACTCGAGGAATCTCTGAACAATTCCTTCACTTCCCTATACCACTTCAGTTATGCCCATTTCAAAGCTTCATTAGATAAACACTAATACCCCAAATACCCATCCTCTCTAATGGAGGCTAAATGTAGCAATTCACCTTTAGTAAATGCTGGCACATGAAGCTTATTAAAGTGCTTTGCTTCTCAAAAAAGTGTTTGTTCCTTAGGGAAAATGGGCAAAAGCACCCTGACCACACTCATGGCTGCACTGTCACTGAACAGGGTTTTCTTCTGGCTAACGCTGTGTAAATATCAACTTAACCACAGCAAAGATTAAAGTTGCTCAAGAAAAGAGTATTGTGCTATTTCTTAAAAAGAGAAAACCAACAGAAGGAAAGGAGGCTTGGATATCCTGAGGCATGCAAGCAACAGAGAGGTAACTCACTAAACACACATGAATGTACACACAGATTTTAGCTGGGACTGTTGTTACACAGCTAATACCCCAATAATATACAGCAATAATATACAGCAGCTCTAGTCTACAACTCCTGCAAATATAGAATGTGGTGCTCAAAAAAAAAAAAAAAAAAAAAAAGAAGAGAGGAAAAGAACAGAGCAGAAAAAAATGGGAAGCTGGGACAGAAACTGAAGAGCAAACCAAGTGTCAAGAGATTTTTCAGACACAGTGGGAAGAACTGGGTTAATGAGAAAAGCCCTGCCAGAAAGCTCTGCATGGAGACACTTATTGGAGAGACAAACAAGGGAACAGCAAAACATCCCCGTGTGGAGCTGTGACCACTTCAGTGTGCAGAGAGAAGAAAGGCTGTCCCAGCGTCCCTGAAACCCTGCATGGAAGTGTGGTGGCACCAGGGCCTGCCAGCCAAAATCAGCCCCTCTGTGATCCACTGCCCTCCAGTTACTGCACAGCTCCTCTGCATCACTCACTGTCCTCCCCAAGCTGTGCATTAGGGCTGGAGATACCTCATTGCCGCCCTAATTTACACCTACTTTCAAAACTGTTTTGTTGCACTTTGTACTGTATTTAATCATTGTAATTTAGATTAGCAGTGTAAACGTGGAGGATTTCTCAAAGCTGCGGATAATTGAAGCAGGAGAACTCATCCCCACACCTGTTAGCACAGCCCTGCTGTGCTGCAGCAGCTGCAGGCTGCTGCCTCCCCAGCTCACTCCTGATGGGCTGCGCTGACAGGGGCATGTGCCCAGTATTTGTATTTTCTGCTGCTCATCTCAAAGCCAAGTAAATTAACTAGATGATTTGTCAGGCTCTGAACTGTTTGGGATGCTGACAGGAAAATGGCATTCAGCAGTAAATAGATAATTTCTGAGGAAGAACAGATACCAGAGAAACAAAGTTATAAGCATGATTGGCAGCTTTTGGATACACAAGATCTTTATTTTCAACTCTTCTTGTGTTATTCTGAGCAGAGCTTGAAATTTTCATCCTGGCCCTTGGGCATTTTCTCTAGTAACTATGATTATTTTCAATTTAAGAATCTTGGAAAGAAAAAAATACCACTCACAACCCACCAACTCAAATTTGCTGTGGTTTTGGATTTATTTTTTTTTCCTATCAGCACTACCCTTTGTTTTCTGAGAGCAGAAATTCATTTAGATTGCACTTGGGGTCCCTTTCATAAAGGAGCAATTATCATTACATTGCAGTAATGGAAATTAGCATGCAATAAAGCCCCTCACACTATCTGTGAGTCATTACATTTTCCTGCAAGTGATCCACAATGGGCATCTCCCATCATGCATGGGAGGAGAGTGCCACTCCAAAATACAGTGCAGTCAGCAGGAAAATGAGCAGGAGCTCTACTGAGCACATTAGGTGTACAAATAAAGGGGAAAAATTACAAAATGAGAGCATGGCAGCATATTGCTGTGACTAATTCTTGCAAGTTCTGCAGTTTCTGGAGATGCTCGCTAAAACAATACTGCAGAGCAATTACTGCTTTCAACACAAACAAACAAAAATGTTCTTGAGCTCAGTCCACCTCTGAACTTAGGGAGCCTTTTAACTAAGCTCTAAATTTTCCTTTTTACTGAGGCAGGAGCTAAGCCTGCAAGTCTCATCATTACCCATCAGCGTTTCTCTCGAGCAGCACACCAAAAAGAACAAGTCCCTGCATTACTGCTGTTTCAGGAGGTTCAGAACCAGGACCACAAATACAAATCCTCTCTGATATTTGGAGATCGTGATTTTAACTGAGAAGGTGCACTCTCTCAAATTATACTAATATAAACAAATACTAGCAAACCCAAAAAAAAAAAAAAAGGGCAGAAAAAGAAATCTGTTGCTCTTCACCATTTCTTGAAAGAACAACAGCTACAAGATCAATCTTGCAAGAAAATTGAGAGTTTCCATGAATAAGATTTTTTCCA
>VZTX01009011.1:50014-79339 GCA_013400915.1 Pardalotus punctatus | reverse complement strand
CCGCCGCCGCCGCCCGGCGGGGCCTGCCCGCCGCCCCCCGCCTCGCCGCCCTTCAGCTTCCAGCCCCTCCGCCGCCTCTCCGAGTCGCCCGTCTTCGACGCGCCGCCCAGCCCGCCGGACTCGCTCTCCGACCGGGAGAGTTACCTGAGCGGCTCCCTCAGCTCCGGCTCCCTCAGCGGCTCCGAGTCGCCCAGCCTGGACTCGGGCCGCCGCCTGCCCATCTTCAGCCGCCTCTCCATCTCCGACGACTGAGGGAGCGCGGGGCAGCGGCCGGGGGGGCCCCGCGGCGGCCCTGCAAGTAAGTTACCGAGCGAAGAAAGCGAAACCTCTCCTTCCTCTCTATTTTTGGTTGGTTTTTTTTATATATCTATCTGTCTATACACCGAGAGCTGAACAAAACGAGAAACGAAGCATTTTGCAAAAGGGCAAATGACACGAACTGAACAAACCTATTTTTGTAGAGAGACCTTGGAAGAAGGGGATTTTTGTTTCGGGGTTTTTTTGTTGTTGTCGTTCTATGGAGACAAGTTATGATGCGCACCAGCAGCAGCCATTCCATCTGTGTTCGAAAAAAAAAACAAAAAAAACCAGCATTAGAAAAGACAGCACCAGAAAGCAACAAACAATCCGGGGAGCACCGGTCTGCTTGCCCAGCTCCTCCAATCCTGCAGACACACAAAAAAAGTTACAAACTAGTTTGTCTTTCAATCCAGTTCAAATAAAAACACAGAACATACTAAACCTATAAGCTTTTTTTTAGGAAAAAAAAAAAAAAAGAAAAATCCAACATCCTGCCAAGAATATGCCTTGATAACAACCTTCTTTTTTTATATATCTATATATTATTATTATAACAAATGCTAAAACCTTCATTCCAAAGTTTAATATTGGTTCCATTGCCACCACTTAGTGGATGTTTGGCTTAGAACAATTTTTTTTGTTGTTGCTTTATTTGGAAGCACTCAACTGAGTTTAGTTTGTAATTGTTGGAGAATAACTGCTGATTTTTTAAAAATTTTTTTTAGCTGTTTGAGTTGATTGCATGAGTGAGTCACTGCACACAACTCAATATGAAACTATTTAACTTATTTATTATCTTGTGAAAAGTATACATTGGTAATTTGTTCATACTGTATTTATCGGGTATGATGAAAAGCAATAGATATATATTCTTTTATTATGTTTAAATTATGATTTTCATTATTAATCGGCAAAATGTGGAGTGTGTTCTTTTCACAGTAATATATGCCTTTTTGTAACTTCACTTGGTTATTTTATTGTAAATGAGTAAAATTCTTAATTTAAGAGATTGTATGTAATATTTATTTCATTAATTTCTTTCTTTGTTTACGTAAATCTGAAAGATTGCATGGTTTCTTTATAGAAATCGGTCTCGATGCTGTGGAAGTAGTTTGCGGAATTTCTTATGGGTTTTTTAGAATGTAAATGGTTGTAGCCCGTCCGAGTTGAAAAACGAGAGAAAAAAAAAAAGAAAAAAACAGAAAAAAAAGACTGACTTAACAATCAGACTTCAAAGTGGCAAATCTAATTCAGACTTGTTTAAAATAACCAAAAAGTATTGTTGTTGCCTAACTCCACCAATCACACTGTGATCTAGTCTCAAAGTATGTAGCAATAATTGGGGGTCCCAGTATTATGTCTCACAGTGCCTTCTTGAGGGTCCATGCTTGCCTTAAATATCTCTCAACCAAATAAGTATTTTTCTTAATGCTTGAGATAATTTGAATGTAGGGATGGGTTTTAAGTACAGCAAAATTTCACCACTCTATTTTATAAGAACAGAGGCCATCTTTGGATCTGAAACTTTATATAATACAGGAACATATCTTGTTTATTCAATTCCAAAACCTATAATTTTTTTTTTCCTAATGTAGAAAGTTGGGAGTTTTCCAAAACTTTTCCTGGACGGTGGATGAATGAGCAGTAGCTTAGTTTTGTTTGTACATAGGTACAGATTGAGCACTATGTACTCTTTTGGACTACTTTAACAGAAGTATGTTTTGAATGTAACTAAAGGATAAGTCAACTTGAGTTGTAATGTATTTTTCGGGAGTCAGTTCACTACAAATTATGTGAGACTGTAAACTTTGTACTGTAAATGTTTTGTAGTTCTCCCAATAAAATTTTTTGGAAAAAAAAAAAAAGCAAGCCCAGTAACCCTTCCAAGTGCTGAAGCCCTGGCTGCCAGGCAGGAGTATTTCTTGCTAAACACCACTGTCCCCCCCAATCACAGATATGTCTAGCTACAGATTAACCAGTTTGCACTGCCACTCCAGTCCGCTCCTGCAGCCGTCGCTGGTCGGTGGCCAAAGTTAATAAACGCTTCCAGAAGGTTCGGGAATGTCAGCGGTGTACTCTATAATGCTTTTTTTTTTGCCTTTTTTTTTTTATTTTTTTTTTTTTTTGCTTTTTTTAAAAAATATTTTTAAGAGGAGGGAGAATCAAACCTCTGCTGCTTCTAGCGTAACAGCTGGAGTGGAAAAATCTAGTAATGGCATTTATCAATCACATCACTTATGGGGCTATGTGAATGTGCCATTAGCCTTTGTGGCTTGTTTGGGGTAAGGAGGAAATGGCAGTTTGGGTAATAAAAAGGCATAATTAAGGTTTACCCTTTGTCCCAAAAGCTTTGTTCCTCTTCACTCGCAGGAATGCGGACTTCTGCCTCAATGCTCCCATCACCCAGCTGAGGGCATATCTGTGTTAATCGGGCTAGCATTAAATGTGCTAATCAGTTTTCAGGGCTTGGGTTTTAAACAAATTACCTTTTCGAGGGTGTATTTATATAACTAAATACTTGGCAGCCTGGGGACTGTGTGAGTACTAATACTGGAAGAATTTTAGCTAATATCTCCACAGTTTGGCACCCTGTTCCAATCAGTCCCTTAAACTTTTAAATCATGATTTCTACCAGCTTATTTTCGTTCTTTTGTCATACTAATAATAAATGCTGTTAACATTATGGCATCTCTGCACTGCCTGGGCCGCCACAGCACTTTCTATAAATACGAGGTAGAATGTAATACCAGTGCCATATGTTTGTGTAACAAACCTTGGACTGACACTTAGTTTAAAATTAAAACAAACATAAGCAATGTATGACAACACAACCCAGCTACAGCAATCACCTTTTTTTTTAATGGATCCATCTGACATTTTGGCTTGGAATTGCTCCCTTTGATTCCCAGACTAATTTCTGATGAAACTTCTTTTTGTCGCTGTCTGTACAGTGGCACTGAGCTCTGATGGGTCCTTCCCAAGGCATCCCTGGTACAGATGCTTTGGCTGCAAGGAGCAGGCCCTTGGCAGTGTTCTGGAGGAACAGAGTAGCTGTTGGTTTGACCGGTGCCTAAGCTGATGTCTTAACTGACTTGGGATTTTGAAATCAATTTTCACACTAAAACTGCATTAACTACGAGTGCATGCCTCATTTAATTTCAGATTTTCTTCTTCCCTAGATACAGCTTTTGCTTCTACTCCCTCGCCCACCTCTTCCCCTGAGCCTGCCTTTTTCTTGCCACAGTAGATAAGGACCTTATTTATTTCTTTGTTTCCCTTATCTAGGACAGCTGTACTCGCATCAGTGCAGTACTTTCATCTTCCCTGTGGTTTTCTGTTGGTTGAACAGGATCCTGGTGAGGGTGCTGGGGTTGGTTTTGGTGTCTCCTGGCTGGAAGAGGAGCTCTGGAAGCTTTACAGCAGCTGCCCCACATGAATCACAGCCCTGCTGGTGTCAGTGCCAGTGTTCTGAGCGTTAAAAAGTTGCTGCCAGGACAGGATGGGTGATGGCCCAGCAGTGTCTCCCAGCTGGCTGCTGGCGTGCCAGTGTGTGGGGACAGCTGGGCCTGAGCTGCTCTCTGCCCAAGTGACACTCTGAGACCTCTGTGCTGCACCCTGTTCTTTTTGAATCTCCAAAGTGTGCTGCAGCCTGGCCTGCTGCAGCGTTAATGTCCCACTGTTCAGAAATCTGGGAGTCCTTGAACTGGGAAGATAAAATGTCTGTTTCTTGTGCTGCACAATCAAGGTTTAACCTTTAAACTGGTGACTTATGTTGTTGACTTAAGCAAATGTTCTCTTGCTTTCATTTCAAAATTCAGCAAAGTGTGTAAAGCCGGTCAGGCCATTCAGAACTTTCTGATACATTGCAATAAATTGATAAATACTGTGTAAAAAATAAACTGGTTTTTTTTCAAGAGCTTTGTGTTGAGAAGGAACTCTAAGGTTTCTGCTATTGCCCATCAGAGTTATGATATATCTTAATAGCTGGGGCACTTAAAATTACTTTGAGGATCTGGAAAATGGGGATTTCACTAATTTTTGGTTAGGACTGAGGCTTGCGTGTTTATAGTCAGTTTATAGTCTGAAAGAAATTGTATCAAATACTTCAATTGGTAGAAATGGATATAATGGTATTGGTCTTGAAATAGGAATTGATTTAACATGGTTTGGTATGATCAATAGGAGATTTTCAAATGTATCAGATCAGTAGTTTAGATTTTTACTCCCTAATCCTCTCACCTTCTTGAGGCCTTTTTATTTGTTTGGCTTTTCTCAGCTTGCCCATGTCAGGTGTAGTGATGTGCTGTGACTCCTGTTCAGCGGAGGGATTGCACACCACCAAACATACTCCCAGCAGTGAGCCGTGGACCAGGGGAATTATTTTTTGTTTTGATACTACAGCATTAAAGCTAAGGGCCTTCCACTATATATTTTTAATTGTGTGGTCTGTCTCACCTTGCTCACCTTGAGTGTGAATCCTACTTGAAGGAGCTTCAGGCAGTGGTGCTCTGCCATTAGTAAGATAGGACATTACAGGTTTTGCCTGCTGAGCCTACAGACCTTGGCAGCACTTTAACTCTGGGAACTGAAACTTAATTTTCTGACCCTTCAGCTTAAACTCAGATCCTCAGAGTTTTAAAGTGAAGATACTGGGCTTCCCACTTTTTTGCATCTGAAGTGGTGACCTCTTCCCTTCTGCCAGCTGTGCAGCTGGTTGGTACCAGTCTGGAGAGGGTCAGGAATATCCTCAGCCGGATATGTGAGTGCTCATCTGCTAAAGAAGTAAGTGGAGGGTTGGGGTGAAAATTACATACTCAAGGTGATGTAGCAATTTCTCCACTCTGCTCCTCCCTGGCCCTTTCTGAACCATTCCCTGAGCCAGCTCAGGTTGCTGATGTGGGAGAGCATCCTGACACCCAGCTCACACTGCATGGCCCGGGGTGGGTGCTCTGACCACTGCCACCAAAAGGTCCCCTCGCCCTCTGCCAGCTCTGGTGCTTGCCACATTTGCCTGGGTGTTGATGCCTTTTATTAACCATGCAGAAAAAACCTGGTGTTTTCTCCTGGAGTAGAGTTGAAGTGGGTCAGTCAAGAATTGATGATTTTCAGAGCTGATGCAAGGGAGAAGGAGGAGGTAGAGCCCCACATCCTGGAGAGAGACAGGAGTGACGGGATGGAGGACAAGGCATCTCCCCACCAAGCTGCTGGATTGGCTTATCCCTCTTTTATGGGTTTTGTTCTGTTTGAACAAACGTTGTTTCCTTGCAGTTCTTTGGGAAATTCTTGGTGTGCCCATGTTAGAGGTGCTTTTTTATGTCGGTGATTATAAATCACTCACATGAACCTTAGTATTTCTTGTGCCATTTGAACACATGCCGACATTTAAGGGGAGGCTCATTTCAACATAGAGTTTAATTAATGTGACTGTGTCTCTGAACAGTTTGTTTGATTTATTGGAAATCAAGTAATGGTGGTGTGGCAAGGCACAGCATCTTCTGAGAGGTTTTGAATGGTAAAGGAAATCCTTGTTAAGAGCTGGTGTAGATTTAGCAAGTTGTGTAAGTTTGCAGCATAAGCACTAAAGGATATTGGTTTATAGGTCTAATTCCTTTATTAAAATTAATAATTTAATATTGGAGAGGAGGGTGGAGGAATAAGATTCCCCCCTTAAAGTCTTGAGGACCTTGTCTCTACAAAGAATTTTTTTGTTTCAAAACTTAATCAAACTGATATTAGTCGTTTCATTTCTCTTTTCAAAGGGCTATAATGGATGTGTTAATGGAGGCATTTTGGGGTGAACCCTGCAAAATTTGCATTCCTGAGGAAACCAGGGAAAATTACCCTGACAAGTCTCCTCTCTGTTGTTAAAGAGGGATAGATGACATCTGCTGAGTAATTTCTATTCTGTACACCATCTGAGAAGGAAATACAGGGTAATTTAACCCCCCTTTTTTCTACCATGGTTAATAACATAAACAGGGAGCTGGATATGCTGAAATCTAAATAGGAGGGTCCTATATCAATGGATTATTACCTTATCTTTTCTGAATGACGTTCACTTGAATACCTGGAATCGTAATAGCTACTCAAGATAAGAAATGGAAGGAAATTCAATAACAGTAAGAGGTCTGGTAACTTATGAGATCTTGATTAGCCTTCAACTGCTTCAACCTAAATGTTGGGAAAGGATTCCCTGTACTGTATCCAGAGGGAGCTGAATGGCATTTTGAAAAACGTTCCCTCATAGCAGAGGAGCACAAACAACTGGCTTTTGTCATTACTAAGTCTTTCTTGTGTCCACATAGATCTGTAAAGCCCCTGAATCTTCCATGGATGAACATTTTTCACCTCAATTTTTCATTGCTTTAAAATTCCAGCTTTGCTGGTGGGGATGGCAAGTGGCTTTGGCCTCTGCAGTGATTGCAGAGCTCTGTCTGGCTGGGGAGTACAACTACAGTTCTGAATCTCCTAAATACCATCAAATCTGAAATTGGACTTCCTCTTCTCAGTAGAGGCTGTACGCCAGCTGATGACATTGGGTGGTGGTTTACTCTTCCCATGTGTGAGTGGCGTGGGGAAAGAAGAAGAGGACTCTGGCCATTCCAGCTGCCCGCCCTGGGAGTGTCCATGAGCTGGTCTGGTGCCTTGCTGCTGCCCAGCAGTGTGGTGGGAAGGGTGGGCATCCACCAAAGGCAGCGCCCAGATATCTCCTCCATGGGCAGCAGAGCCCTGGGTTAGTTTGTGCCTGTCCTGCACCTGCACTGGATGAGGGCAAGTTGTTCCTTGTGTTGGATGTCATTTGTCTCTGTTGCAGAAGTGGCACAGCAGCATGGACAGGGAGGATTCCATCCAGAGTGCTGCTACTGCTGTGTTAAGAGGGCTGAACAGCATAATGTAAATCTTAAGAGATGAATTCAGAGTTAACAAATACTTTTTCTAAAGGTCAGATTAGATGAGGAATGCAGTGATTTGCCAATCCAAATGAGCACTAACTCTAAAAAGACAGGAATTTGTTTTCTGCTAGATTAGTGCTCTGATCTGGACTCATCCCATTGCCTTATGGCTGTGGAACAAAAGCAGGATCGAGGGCAGGAGTGTGTGAGTTACGTGAGGCTTGGAACTCTGCTTTCAACATCAGGGCAGCTTTATATTGACTTGACATGCCTGTGAAACCACAGCCTAAGTTATGTTCTGTGGGATTGTTTCTTCCCATCCACTTGAAACCCCAGGATTTATCAAATTATGTCCACAGCACAGGGGGAGGCAGAACCTCGTGCAATGAGCTGTGTTGAGCTTTCTAGAGCTGAACCTGAACATTTTGCTTCAGTTTTGCTGTTCAGCATTTGGGCATGTGTAGATAGGGAGACGGGGAAAGTCAAGGAAGGAGAAGCCCAGAAGCTTGGAAAAGCTGTCTCCTCGGGAAGTGGTACACAGCTTTGGTCAATGTGAATGCCAAGTCATGACCTTTCCTGTTTACTCAAAATATTTCTTATGGTAACCTCCATCTTAAAACGAAATTCAAGATGAAGTTTAGAATTCACAGCACAAAAGTTATTAGCAAACTGTTATTAGTAAGCAGGGACACCTTTCACTAGACCAGGTTGCTCAGAGCCCCATCCAACCTGGTCTTGAACACTTCCAAAAGCACTTTGTAACATGGAATGTTGTCACCTTTCAACTCTGAAAGCTCATTGGAAAGATCAGTTGTTAAAGCTGTGTGAAATTCAAGGAGATTAAGTGGATAGTGTTATCCAGATGGAAAAGCAAATGTTAACTGCCTTGGAAAAGTTTTCTTGAAATGACAGGAAATGCACTTTCTGTAACTACAGAACTAGTTGGAGAAAAGGAAAAAGAGGGAGGGTGAAAATCAGCCAGTTAGGATTATAATAACATGGGAAAATATGTCATAATTTTGCCAGTATTACAGAAGCAAAGGACAGCATCTTGTGAGTTAGAAACCACACTGCATTGCCTTGGCTGCAGGAAGAAAAGTTTAAAAAAAGACTGTAAATACTGTTGTATGCAACTTCCCCTTCCTCTCATACTGCAGCCAACAGAAAAGAAAAAAAATCATGAAAGCATTCAATATCCCACAACTTCTTAGGATAGTTGGCTTTTATGATGCAAATAGTCCATCATTTATGAAATGGACAATTCTCAGGAACTAAGATGTTCCAGCAGCACCCAATCTCACTGGATTAATTTGTTCTCAGTTCTCTTAATGAGCCTAATTAAGTCCAGGTGGAAATACTTGTGCTTCAAAATGACTTGCAGCGACCCAGCTGTTCTGGGCAGGTTTGGGTGAGAGGAAGGTCAGGTTGTTCTGAATCCTGCTCTCTAATTGTGTCTGTGAGCCCCAGGAGCTGTTGTGCCATGACTCAACAAAATATGTAAGTAGGTGATTTCCTAGAAGTTCTTTTCTAGGAAATTTGTGAATTTTGAGGAATGGAAGTCTTGATTTTCTGAGTGATTCATTGTATTAATTGGGATGAGTGACTGGGAATTTAGGGGAATGCTGGTGTCTGTGTTGATGAAGCTCTCATATCCCACCATCAGTGTTTCATAATGTCAGCTGTATATCTGGCTCCTTGAATTTGTGTTTGAATTCTGGTGTGGAAGAATTCACAGTGACCAGAGCTGTGCTGTAGTGGTGGGCTTAAGTTTACAATAAAGTTTTCTCCTTCAGCCTGAAGCCCTCTTGTAAAGGGCTCTCTGCGTTCACTCAGGTGAGAGGTATGCAGCTGCTATTTGGAGAGGGCTGAGAAAAGTAAGAGAAATCTTAATTTAGTTGGTAAATATCATTACACCTGATAAATATAATTGCTTCAGTGAAATGAAAGAAAACCTGCTTTCAAAGAGTGAGCTCTTTTCAAGGGTGAACTTGGAGTTGTGTTGAAGTACAAGCACATTGCTGGCAATTCTCTGGGAGCTCTGACAGGGGCTCAGACCCTGCCCTGAGAGAGCTCAAAACTTACAAGTTTAGCCTTTGGTGTCTATGGTGTCTTCTCTCTCACGCACACACTCACGCTCCCCCAAAACTTGTTGAGTTTTAATTAATTTTAATTTCTAGTGTGCCATATATCTGAATGGGAGTGGTCTAAATGTGCTGTGGTTGTCTGGGATCTGGAAGATTCTGGAAATCCTGGAATAATTTGATCTTTGTGAGTTTTTGTTGTGGTGTTTGTTTTTTGGGTTTTTTTGGTTGTTGTTGCTGTTGGGTTTTTTTGTTTTTATTTTTTAGCCAAATTGAAACAAATAGGAGAAACTGAGTAAAGTGTAAACTTCTGTCTAAGGCAAAGCTCCTTGCCTGTGGCTGTGGCTGCAGCCTGTGCTGTCTGTGCTGGTTCACAATGTCTGCACATCCTGTCTGTATGGAATGGGTCATACTAGATCCTGCTTTGTTGGTAGGACTCCCTAATTTCCCACATTTGTTGGAGTTCCCATTTCTCTCTAGTGTCACTGGGCTATTTGGAGAACCTCCCTTTCTGCATAAGAGGTAGAGGGGAGGAGTAATGCCTAATTAAAAGTAATAAATTGCCCTGAGTGGGCAAACTCTTCTGCTGAGCTTCTCTTCCTTGCCTGCCCCAGTTTTTAGTGGCATTCCAGCGACACTACCTGTGTTTAGAGATTGCTAGTTCTGGGAAAACAGCAGCCTTTTGTAGCTGTTGTCCCATTTCTGGCTGTGCTGGTGGTCACTCAGGAAGCTCTAACTCTTTCTGGTGGACAAGAAGTCCTTTTTGTTTCCAAAAAAGTGGTCTCCAAAGAGCCTTTTAAATCCCTCTGCCTTCTAGCAAAGCTGCTTTAACAATTTTTAGCTTGCTCATGGCTATAGTATAGCTGTAGGGTTGGATGCCTTGTATCTCTATTGTGTATGTTCTGCTTCAGTTAAAACTATCTTCTGACGTCTGAAGGACCAAGGCAGGGGAATTTTTTCCCCCTTTATTTCACCAAAGCTATGCATAAGTGCAGTGACACTTGTTTGCTGTCTGTCCTTGCATGCACTGACTGAACTTTCCCAGGCCAGACTTGGATCTGGTTGCTAAAAAACAAAGTGCAGTTGTGGCAGTTCGTGGGGTTATTGGTCTGGCCTCCCATTTAAAATTTATCAGCTTCCTCAGCATGTTATTCTTAGCGTTAACCTTAATTTTTGTCTTTTTACACATTCCCTCATGGAAAACATGCAGCCTGGTGTTAGGCACAGGAACAGCAGATTTTGGTAGTGGATGAGCTGCACCCTGTACCAAGCTGTGCAAAGCTGTGTATTGATCTTGTGATTGTAGAAATGAAAGAGTTGCTTGTGTTGTAGCTGGGCTGGTGTGTGGTATGTGTGGCTGTATAGATTTACACATGCATATGTGTTTTATTTATTTATAGTTTCTATATTTAAATATAGGTGCAGAGTTATTTAGTGTATATTAATAATATATATATTTAATAATATCAACATGAGAATCCTGCTACCCTTTTGGCTTCAGTATGGGCAAACACCTTGGTTGGTCATGATCCGCAAGATACTCGGAGAGGTAAAATTTCTTGTGTGAGGATAGATCGAGTGGCTGCTCATGGTGCTGTTTGATAGTATTCACACAAGTCAGTTAATCATGATTGTTTCGTGACCTGGGACATCAGCTCTGTTTCCTGAAAAGTTTGATGTAAAACCATTGGGTTTTTTTTGTTTTTCTAACAGTGGGTTTTACTTTTGCTGCCTGATGAACTCTCATCACCCTGTGTGCGTGGCTGATGAGTCAGAGGCACCATGTATGACAGGTTTATGGATGGGACACTGGTGACTGTGCCCTCCTCAGAGTCATCATCGAGATAGTGAGAGGTGTCCAGCCCTTGTTTCTGTTCTGCTGGCAGAACTTCCAGCATATGCTGAGGTACTGCTGCAGGTGAACTTGTAAAATTTGTGAAGAAGTAGGAAGGAGGTTCTGCAGTTCCAAAACAAACTTTCCATGACTGAAAAGAGTGTACTTGCCTTGTGTATCCTGTGTTTTCATACAGAAGAGGAAGGTGCATTAATCATTTGGGAATCACCAGGCATCTGACTCTCTAGCTTTATATCCATTTATCCAAATGCCATTCAGAGTGGCGGCTTTGCCATTCTTGGGGTAATTTATTTCTAGTCTAGTTCAACTTACGTTTGCTGTGCCCCAAAATGATGGATTTCCTGATTGACTAATTACTTAACCTGGGGTGTTGGGTTTTGCATTGTGCAGCTTCCAAGGAATCAATTTTCTGTTTTGCTGTTCTGACTCAGGTTGGCACAGTCTGAGCGATTCAGTCCTGACTTTTTTCTTTCTTCCAACAGTGTGTGAAGCTGAAATCTACTCTGTAGTTATAAAGGCCTTTTTTGAGAAGAAGACTGCTTCATGTATTGCTTTATATTGGGACTGAGTTTTAACAGCAGGGTTTGTTGGTTTGGTTTTTTTTTTGTTTTGTTTTTTTTGTTTTGGTATTTTTCCTATTAGACACTGGGCAGACTATATCCCTATTTTTTCACTGACCTCTATTGAAAGAAACTGAATGACTGACTTTAGGTTTAGATTTAGGTGTGTTTGTGTTTGGAGCAGACGTGGTGGTTGGCGTGGTTAATATTCAATCGCTCCTTTGTCATTATTGAGATGAGGTGACATTGTAGGGCCTCTTATGTGGCAGTTTCTAGGTGATGTGATGTTAAAATGTTCACCTGTCAGTCTGAAGTGCTGTACTGAAGACAAGGTTAATTCAAGAAGACATTACACTGTTTTGCCTCTTTCCCTCCCCTTCCACCCACCCAAATCAACTCATCCCTGGCTCCTGAGGATGGTTAGTGTCTCTTGTATACATTACACTTGGTGGTTGTAATTGCTGAGTGGTTTGTCAATGATTATTTACTTGGTTATGGAGGGACTTAGAGATGTTATTATTGATGCCAGTTCTAATAAGGGGTTATTCAGCTGGCATGTGTCTTGGGAAAGTACTCCTTAATTAGGATATTCAGATGTCAGAAACTAACTGGAAAGTATCGTGCCTGCCTCTTCCTAGCAGCTCTTGGAAACTTGCTGGGAGAGGGAGTCCAAACTTCTGGCTCAGTCATATCTGCAGCCTCTGTGCCAGTGCCTTGGTTTGGGCTAGATGACTTGTGGCATGTGGAGGAAGGGAATTTTTTTTTTAATTATATTTTAAAATATAATTTGTGTGTGTGTGTGTGTGTGTGTTTGTTTGTTTCAGTAGCTACATTTTTTATTTTGCTGGCAACTGATGACTAGAGTCTTCTTCCTTGGAGATACTGAAAAGCTGTCTGGGCACATCCTCAGTAATGTCCTCTGGGGGATCTGCTTGGGGAGGGACTAGAGGACCTTGAGTGCCCCCTTCCAGCCTTACCTGTTCTGTGAAACTGTTACTGCTTCCAGGGACAATTAGACTATTCAGGTGGCTTTGGGCTCTTGTAGATGTAAATTGGGGTTTGGCATACACAAGTGCATCTCTGCAGTAGAATTGCCCCAGGAGTTGCCTTTGGTCTGTAGCTGTGAGGGACATTGCCCGAGATGCTGATGGAAGTGGGCATGGTTTTAAAAATCAGTGGATGCGGTTTGATCTGAGAGTGGGTAAACAATAGCTTGTGTTTTCACTTACTGCCTCAGTATTT
Organism: Pardalotus punctatus; assembly: GCA_013400915.1. Taxonomy (NCBI): domain Eukaryota; kingdom Metazoa; phylum Chordata; class Aves; order Passeriformes; family Pardalotidae; genus Pardalotus; species Pardalotus punctatus. The sequence continues at coordinate 66,408 of VZTX01009011.1, read as the reverse complement.
CTAATGCCAGTTCTGGTCAGAACCTGCTCATTCTTAAAATTTATGCTCTGTGTCTAGTGAAGAGCACGGTGGTGTTACATACCAGGTACCCTGGCTCTAGGCGCCTGATTTTTTTTTTTTTTTTGTCATCTTACACAGCCTTGCCCTTCCTTGTGTTTATTTCCCCTCAGTATAGGTGGCCCAATGCATACCTGCTTTGCAAAGCATTTTGAAACCTACAGACCAAAGAAACACTTCTGCCACGGAAAATCACTCTTCTGTAGTTGATGCAGTCACTTGTGCAGTCTTAAATGTGAGCACCTCCAGCAGCATCCTGCCCATGTGAACATTGTGAGCTGCATTTCCAGCTTGGAGTAGGCACTGCTGCTGCTGGGGACTGTACCACAGCTCTGATGAACAAGAGGACAAGATGTGTGGGGTAGTTTTTGGGGAAAAAGCCTTATCTAGAGTTGTGATGACTGCTCCAGTGACACGAATGTAGAAAAATCTCTCTATGCAGATTTTTATTTCTTTAGTTGTTTTTTACTTGACATCATGAACTTGGTCTACATATGCACTCACTAATGCAGGAAGTAAGCCCAGTCTACAAAGGCTTGGCAAGAGTCTTTAAAACTTCTGGGGTCTCTAGGGCAGAGATCAAGCTGTTTTGCACATTTGGGATGCAAAACCATTTTGTTTGTGTCTGAAATGAAAGTGAGTTGTTGAGTTCTCTGCTTTTATTACCACTGTGTTCAGTGACTGTAGATCTCAGCTTCCCAATGACCTTGTGTCCCAGAGACTAAGCCTTCGTAATGTTGATGATCTATTAATCTTAATATTTATCCTCAAAATACATAAAAAGGAATTATGGCCTTGGCATAAGAAATAAAAATAAATAGGTAAGGGAAGCTATTATTTATTTTTTCAACATTTGCATTCTGTGTATGACTTCACAAAGTGTTTTTCTAACATGAATTCATCTTTTCTACACTCTGGTACCCCACTGGTTTGTTCTTAAAATACTTCTTTCTCCACAGCCAGCTGAGTGCTTTGCAGACCACCCAGAACAATTGCATTCAAACTGGGAGCTGCATTCAGTGATGGGGCCTTTTCAAACTTTGAAATAATATTTTGTCTTCCTTGACTTTTTTTTTTTAAATTAGAGCTTATATTTTATACGTGGGATTTTGGTGGATTAAGAAAGGGAGTGGCTGTTCTCCTCCTATTTGCTAAACCCAAAGGGGCTATTTAGCCTAATCTCATTTCAGCTCAGTGTTTGTCTGACAGAGCTTACTTAGAGGGTCAAAGGGGTATAGATTGCACCTATACAAATAATAGATGTATTTGCTCACACTAAGAGATTGATCAGTGTGTATTCATCAGTGGCTAGCTGTCCACGTTCTCAGTCTTGCTGGGCAGTTTCCACCTGTAGGTTGTTTCTGCAGCAAAACTCTTCCTTTGTTTTCCAAGAGTCTCTCCACCTACGGTTTCAAAGGAGTGTAAATTCAATTTTAAATACTGGAGTAGGTTACTGTGCCTGCATCTCTTGGAAGCAGAGCTGAGGTGCAGGAGGGAGGCAGGGAAATTGCAGCTGGACCACGCCAAGCCTGGAGTGGGAATCCACCAGGTTGGAGACCCCCTAAGTGCTCCATGGTCACGTCCCTGGCCAGAGGTGCAGGATCTCCTGGGACACTTGGGGAAGATCTGCTGGGACAAATACACACTTCCCATACCATTTTGGCAACAGCTACCCAGTGCAGTGGTACCCAATTGATGCTCACCATCACTTGGAAAAGAAAGGGAAAGAAAAGAAAAAAGCTAGCTAAACAAACCGGATCAGCCCTCAGGAAGTTATGTGGTGCAGAGCCATGTGCCTGAGGGGACACAGCAGAGAGTGCGTGGGAGGAGGCTGCTTAAACTGAAAAAAATATGCCAAACTACAGGCAGCTCCTCATATAGCAATTTTTCTGTATTTTAGCTTATGTAATTGCTAAATTCCTAATTAGTCACTAGAGAGGAATTTCCAGCTTAGGAGGAATATCAGTTTAGGAAATGTGGAAATATGAAGGGTCCATGTTGTTTAGGATATTTTGCTGTCAGTGCACCTATGTAGGTATAATTTTTTTTTAAATTTCCCCATCAGTGGAGAGTTCTTCTGGCCTTTTGGGGCTGTATTCTGTATAACACTTCAGGATGGACAGAACGCTAAAGCCTACTTTGTGTTTTCTGCCATTTTTTGTTCTCTTGACAATTCTTTAGTTGTTTAGTAAACTTGGAAGAGAAGTCATAAATTGACTTGCCTCCCATGAAGTCAATCTACAGTCACTGCTGCTCTTCAGCCAACAGTAGGAACAACAAAAATGTTTCCAAAGTAGTAAATTGCACTGATTTAGGCATCCTCAATTTACTTGGTGCGCAAGGCCTGAAAAGGGTTTTCTGCTGCCACAACCCCCTGTCTGTTTTAAGATAATGGTTAAAGGCAGCTTCATGATTTATTGTGGAAATTCATGTTCTGTTGCATTTGTTAAGGTGTTTATGCTGAATATATGTTCAAGCAGATGATGATGCTGAACCTATTTTCAGTGGAAAAGTATTGGAGGTGTTGAATGAGAGATAAAGAGCAAGTTGGGAGTAGATTTGGGTTGTAAAGAGGGAAGGAAAATCCCATTCTTGGTTGCTAGATGAAAGGCCCTCAAGCATTGCACAGGGGAAGGCACTGGGCATGGATTCCAGTGTATTTTAGCGGATGTGCTGCTGCTGAGTACACGGGTGACTGAAAATGAGGCTGTTGGAGAAGGTGTTGGGTGGCTTGAGGCTGGTGCATGTTGGCAATGCTGGAGCTCGAGCTGTCATCTCATCCCCAAGTGTCTTTAGCTACAAAAAGCCTTAAATCAAAGGCATCCATCCCTGAGTCAGTGGGGGTGAGTCGAACTTCTGGCTACAGTGCCCTGTCACACAATATGGAGCCCAGCACTCCCCACAGAGCACTTTGGTGGCCCTCCGAGCTTCCCACTGCCTTTCCATCTTCTTTCCTATCTGTTCTGCTGTGGGTCACAAGCTACCGCAACCTGGCTCAAATACTGTGCCCCCCACTCGGGCCCAATGCTGCTGGGGCTGAGCTGTGCCATGGATGTGTCTGCTGTCAGTGCCCTGTGCAGTGTGGCTGCTGTGCTGCTTCTAGGCAGCTTCCGAGCTTGGTTCCCAGGATGGCAGCAGGACTCCAAAACCTGTCCAGGAAGAAACTTTCTCAGCAGAGCTCAGATGTCAGAAAAGCAGATTTCAGCTTGGTTGCTGTGTGCACTGAAGGTCTCTCACTGTGGGGAAAATGAGAAGAAACTATTATTTCGAAGTCTCTTGTTGAGTGATGATTGATAAGGACTGTTCGTCACAGGGAAACTTATTCAGGAATCAACAGGTGCCTCTTCTGCATTCTGCAGCCGGTCATGGAAAAAAATTAGCGAGAGCCCAACAGGTTATTCCAATTTGACATGCAGTGCCTGGGAACAACAACTGACAAGTCCCAATTTGTGTCCAGCTGCTTAAAAACTACCACCCAGCTTGGTATTATCCTTCTGCCCTCGGGAGGCTTGTCTTGTGAAAAGAGTTATTGATGGCTGATTTCAGCATTCCTCAGGGCTGTGCTCATGCTGAAGTATCTGCTTCAAGTCCTGATTTCAAAGTAAATGAACTCGAGGTTATAAATAAGAAATATTGTTCTTTGATATATTCCCTTTATTTTCAATTCCAGTATATATCTGTATCTCTCACTCCTTTTGAAGCTTTCTGCTTGGAAAGATCAGGACTTTGAGCAGAGATGATGCCACAGTGTTTTCAATACAGATAAATAAGCGAGTGTAATACATGCTTCTCTGCCCTGAATAGTTACCCATTTAAATCTGATTAATATTATCTGTTCTGTACAGCTTTATCTGCACCTCAAGAGCATTGCAGAAGGAATTAATCTCATTCTGAGGGTCTTTTTTGTGCATTCTAAGTGAAGCAAAGGCTTTTGAATTGTTGCAGGGCTCACAGTGGAGGTTGTGGTGTGGACAGTATGGCCCGTGCACAGGGTCCAGGCTGGCAGAAGTGCTGCCCTAATGTGCTGCCTGCTCACCACAGGCCCCTGTCCTTGGGACCCTACAGGGTGGGCAGGGCCAAGGCTGGATGGACCATCCTGGCCGGTGGCTTTTTATTTTCTGTGAGCTCACTGTCCGAGACCTTGGCATGTGCTGCACAGCCAAACCCCAGGTATTCCGTGGAGATGCGATGCAGCTTCCCAAGTGCAGACATTTAATGTCACTTATCTATCTTGGGGTAAGGACAGTCAAACCTGGCAGAGCTGGTTTATAGCTGCTGGTCCAGGAAGGCTGGGTCTTCTGCAGCTCTCAGGGTTTATCTATCAGCCCTGTGCAAATGTCCCCAAACACATCAGGGCAGTTCAAATGACACGAAATGCATGCATTTTGGTGTTTTGTGTAGGTAATGTGTGATAAGTGTAACAGCCTGGTAAAAGACAGGAGCTAAAAGCCCCTGATGATGACAATATGTGCTCTAAAAAATGAGGTATCAGCAGTCTTCTCTGTTCCTCTGCTAATTTGTACTTGTTAACACTGTATTAGCTTCCCTTCTGCTCTTCCTCTTTCCTTATCTAATATCCCTGATAGTCTAGAAGTGAGGACTGGTGTGTGCATTCTTCTCTCTGGAAAGAGACTTCCTCTGAGCTACTTCTTTATTTTCTCTTCTGTCAGGTGGTTGAGCCCTCCCAGCACTCCAGGAGCAGGGACTTAGCGTTTCTCTTCTCTGCCTGTGCAGGTTGTTTACATAAGTATCAGTGGATCATGACTCGAAGTGCTAATCTCTAACCCAGAAAAGAAAACACAGTATTGCCAGAGACGTGCCTGGAGTTGCATCGTTATTAATCACCTGTAGCTATTGCTGTCTGAAAAGCAATTCCTGTGTAGTTATTAATGGCTGCTTTGTGTTAGACAGGGTATAAACACAAATGAGAGATAATCCTGTTTTGATGAGTTGCAATCTAAATAAACAGGGTACGCGAAGCAGGGAAGAAAGCAAAACTGTGAAATGCCTTAGTATATAAAAACCTTTAATCTCTCTGTTTTTCAGCCCCACTTTTGTAAAATGGAGTAATGGTGTTATTTCTAACTTAATTTAGATTGCAAACCCTCCAGAACCTCTAGGGATTAGCTTTTAATTGTTGTTTTTTGTTCTTTTGTGCTTCTACTGTGCTGAGTGTGAGATGCCCTGATTCTGGTTAGGAGCTGGGGGTACTGCTTCACAAAAAAGTGTGTGTTGAGGGCAGTGGATATTTTCATCTCAAGGAAAATTATGTGCTAATCAGAATGGCTTATGATCTATTTGATGCTAAATGCTACCTCTCATTACTTTATTCACTCTTCATATGCAACTGTGTCCTGCTGCCTTGAACCGTCTGATCGCAAAAAAAAGTGAGAGGGAAGGTACAACTGCCGTTTGTATCATAGTAAAATTCAAGGCTTTTGTAGTGAAATATGAGTTCCTGAGCTTGATTCTAAAGCTTTAGGAGAACTTATGGGGAAAAAAAACCAAAGTGGAAGCCTTTGTGAGTCATCAGCTGTTTGGTTGTTTTGCATTGTTCTTGTTTGGGTTTTTTTAAAAGTATATTAAAATCACTGATTTATAAAACTCACACCTTTTTCTGATACATTCTAAAGGCCTTTTTATAGAAATAAGGGACCTTACTTGGCCAAGACCAAAAACATCTATTTGTGTGAATCCATTGGAATTTTTCACAAAATAAAGCTAATGCTGTTCCTTTCCCCACCACAGCTAATTCTGAATTGAGATGTATATGGTGTACTTTTAAATGTTCTGCTGACTTGTATGCACAAGTGGAATCTGTAGCAAAAATCCTTGGTAAGTTTCTTTTGCCAATGTTTAAAAACTAAGAAACTCGTAAATAATAAAGTCATGTGGTAGCCTTGGCAGGATGGTATTCAAACAACCCATCTGCTTTTGCTACGTGTGAATTTAATGTGTCATCAGTCACTAGGGAGGAAAATGCACTGATCCTAGGTGGATGAGTGCTTGCAGGAGGGGAGGCTGGACTGCAGAGATGTGGAAGCAGCTCTAGCCCTAGAGCACCCCATACTCCCCAAAGCATTTTGGAGGGGGTCTCTGTCTGCAGGATGGGGCTACTGGGAGCAAGGAGGAGGCTGTCCTCTTCCTTCACTTTCACAGCAGCCACTCCATTGTTTTGGACCTTGTTTAGTGCCTTGTCCCCTTGCTCTGTCTCCTCAGAATGCAGGATCTAGTGGAGGAGGACGAGTAGCCGAACAATGGAATATTCCCTCATGCAAATCGCCCTGGACTCAATGGGAATTTTGCTTGTGCCAGATTGTATCCCACTAGTGGAAAAGACTTACTTGGGGGAAGGACTAGATCAATGCGCTATTGTTCTTTATGCTATATTTAAAAGCATGCATTTCATGGAAATGTAAAAATTAAACTTCCACGCCACATATATCCGTAGCTCCTATGAATAATTGGAGCTATTCATCTCCTGTGCTGGCGTAAAGCAGCCGTTGTTCCAACGGGGCCGTGGCTTTCCTATCTCATCTGCGGCAATGGTGATGAGAGAATAATTGTGGTGGCAGCAGACAAAGGTACTTATTTTTGCAGAGATGACTGGCCAGGCTGGGAGTAAACTGAGCTTTGCTTATTCCTTCCCCACCTGGGTTCCTGGTCTGACTTGAGTTTTAATTCATTTTGTTGGTTTAAATTTGTGGTAAAAATGTGGATTAATTTCACGTGCCTGGTGATCATTAAAGGACAGCTGCTCTTTGCCACTTCCCTTTAGCAGATAAATGTGTCTTTGTTATTTTTGTATTTGTTTTCCCCTGTTGGTTTTGTATTTATCAGTTTTTCTAATTAAAAAAACAACAACAGATGAATGGATGCTATTTCTGAAAAGAAAAAGCCCACTGCCCCCAATACAGACAGTCAGTGTCATTTTGCTGATGTGATGCTTTGCTTTTAAGAAAATCTGGCATTTGAGTTTTCCTTGGCTTTTGAGAGAAGCCAAATGCATAATTCACTTGGACTCTGTGCACTACTTTTCAATTCTGCTGTGGCTCCATTTGCAAGAGAATAGCAGGAAGGATGTACAGTGCCTACTTCTTTCTTGTGCTTGTGACACGGAGAGAAGGGGTGTTAGTTTGATTAACTATAGGCCACTGAAGAGACAGATGAAAAGTGGCAGAATGTAAATCATCTTTGTCCCAGCTACTTTCATTGTTTGCCATTGCTTGTGTATGCTTGCCTGTGTCACCAAAAGCTGAGTCTCTTGAACACTGGTGTTGAGTGATCTTTCCTCAGTGGACACTGAGGATGTGCCTTGGATTTTGGAGATGCATCTTGAGAAGTCCCCCACAGGCCTGAGTGCAGGATGAATGCAGTGGCTGTTTTTGAGGTGATACCAGTGGCACCACTTTAAGTGTTAAATGCTGGGACACCTGCAGCAAATGCCTGTGCACACAGTTTTGCTGGAGCAGGTTTTGAAACCTGAGCTGTTGAATGTGATCTTACTGTGGTTCAGTGTTAAAAACCTTGTTTTTCTTGCCTGAGACTCATTCCCTTGCAGCTCTAAAGCTCTAGCTTGTATAAACTGCTATCCCTGAATGCTATCTGTTGTATAATTTAAGTCCTGAGGGGTTTTTCCCCCCATTCCCAGGCTTACAAAGGACTGCCAAGGTGTATGGCGGAGCCACCAGGCTGAAGCAAAAACCATCCCTTTTTGCTCAGGCATGTTTGCAGGTTGAGGCTGTTGGAGGGAGCATCACCATGATCCAAACTCTTGGGAAGGTGCTTGTAAAGAGGCAGAAATAATGAGATATCCACAGATTGAAGAGCCTCAGGTTGCCAAGAGAGAAGGTAGAAAAATAGCTTTCTTCATGTCCTGCCAAGGGTGCCAAGAGTGAAGTGGTTTGGAGATCACTGAGTAGGGAGCTGCATGAAGTGTGCTAAAAAAAGATGGGGCAGGTGAGAAATGTGCAGAGTATTTGCTGTACCTCTGGATCTCTTGACTTTGCAGTGAGTTTGTCTTTAAAAAAAAAAAAAAATCCAAACCAAATAAGACCAAACAAAAACCACTCCCCCCCAAAAAAGGCAGAGTTTTTGTTGTTGGGCTTTTCCCCCACCTATATTCATCCTGTAACATTACCAGGGTTAGTACACTTCTGTTTTTCTTGTTGATGTATTTTTCAAGTGCTTTGCAAGTGTTAAATCTGTTGAGTTCCCTGTTGGTCCAACAGCAAAGAAAATCAGCTTCACTTTGCTCTGCATAGATTTAACTGTAAGTACTTCCTTGCAGTGTAGTAATGACAAGCAAAGCAGTATCATGGTAATCAAACCACCTTAGATAGCCACTGTAGGTAACTGTCTCTGGGAAATGTAGAACATTGCAGAATTCGTAAGATGAGTGGTAAGGATGTATTGGTAAAGATATCAAAATATCCAGAACCTCACTGACACATGCCAAGGCAGTATCTTTAGCAAGATCTGTATTTCTGAAAGAAGCCTTTAACTAGAAAGGTAAAATTTGCATGTATTTTAAACACCTGAAATGCATAAAGGGACGATTTCTGCCCAGGTGTCTTGGTGGTCTGTTCTGCATGCAGGAGGTGTGAGAGAGACAAGCAATGCAAAACATTGCCTTGGCACAAAGGTAAATTTAACCTCAGCTAATTCATAACCTGCCTGGTTTGAGTGGTCTGCTCACACCGTGACACCATTTGCAGTGTGAGGACTATTTGGTCTGAGTGGTTTCGTCTGAGTGTGCTTAAGCACAGACCCCAGACAAGTGGAGAATTTGGGATTTACACTGGTGGAAAAAAGCACCCAGCCATCAGCTGCTGAGGGTGCAGCTGGTGTGACTGGAGTTCTGGCACTGCCTTCCTGCTGGACTGAGACACAAGCAGGGGCACTGCACAATTCCAAGCTCCCAGCAAGTGCTGGTGGGGAGGTGCTGGCAGAGCCAGGGTCCCCAGCACCTCTGTGAACCCACAGGGCTGAATGTGCCCCTTGCCACATCGGGTGGTCCTGTTCTGTGCCTGCATTGGCACTGGAGATCCAGCTCCCATCCCAAACACATCCCCAGTGTGTGCCGGCACAGACATACCTGGAAGCCAGCTTGGGAAACTGGTCCAAATGAAACCAGTTTAGCAAATACAGCCCAATGCTTTTGCTGGGATTATCATCCCAGTTCTGGTCTGCTGTGTGGCCTCCTGGCTGTTTGTGCTGGTCTCAGTGTGGGGTGAGCAGCCGGACAGGGTCAGACTGTGCATTCAGGATCACTATGGGCATATACTGCCCTCAAAATACTCCTGAAACTAGACTTTAGATTTGCTAAAATGTGATTTCCTGTTTTTTAGTGAAGTGTTTGCCTTTTTTGGTATTCAGAGAAGAGCTCTAGTGGCCCTAGGCTAGCCAGCAGTGCTCAACACAGCATTAAGCCTACAGATTAATTAAACACCAATAGAGGAAAACATTGTCCAGAATCAATTAAAAAGTTACAAGCTAAACCATGTGGAATTACATTAAAAGAAATTTTTTTTTTTTTTTTTGTTAATGTGGATCATTTATTTTTGGTGGGCACTGTGGTGTGGAGCATTGCCTCTGAGACACTGCCATTCTACTGTCTAGAGGACCTTGACAAACATATATATATATATGCCTCTGTATACAAATCCCTGGTATACTAACAGTGGATTGTTTCCAGGCATCACCCAGCACTTGCCCTCTTCTTTTACTCTTTCACACTTTCTTTTTTGGCAGGAGGAAACCAAACCCAAAAGACAGCAATAACAACAAAAAACCTGGGCAGTGAACCTAGAATGTGTTAGATCAATGCAGACACCATGAAAAATAACCAGGACATGCCTTTGTGGCTTTTGATGTAGCTATGGCTGTGGCTGAAACTAACAGATGCAAAAGCGAACTGCCAGATATCCAGCGTGTGTGCCAATGCTGACAAACCTGCCAGATGCCTGGCAGCTGGTCTTGCCCCAGCTCCAGTGGCTCTCTTGTATATAGATTGCCTTTTGAACAACAACAAAATGTTTATCTGAGGTATCCAATTAAACCATCTTCCCATAAATACAGTACAGTTTTTTTTAAAGTCAGTAATCTAGTGAGTTTGTGTTAGAAGAGGGAAGGATGCTGAAGCCTTGATAGTCTTTATCCAGTATATGTCAAGGTTTTTGGGGTGTAGTTCAGTTGCAGAAATTGGATAGTCTGCAATTCAGACTGTAAATGGTCATTCTGTCCCCTACAGTTATATGTAAGCCAACTGGGCAGGTTGGAGAGAAAAAGCTATTTGGGCTTTTACAAACAAAGCTTTTGCTGTTCCAGGCTATGATGCTGAAAGGAAATCAATGTTTTTCCACTAAATGTGGTTTTATCTGGCCAGAATAAACAGTTGTGACAGGATATTGGTGCTAAATTTATTAATAGTCTTCTCTAGCTTTGACATTCTGGGAAAAATTACCTGAGATAATTTGAAGTTGGCCAGAAAAAGTTAATTTTTTTTCCCTTTACTTCCTGTTTAGGCTTTGGTTAGATATATGGCAGTTCAAATAGCTGACATGGAATATACCTTTCAATAATAATAACAATAATAATTCTTTCTTTAAAAAAAGAAGTGGAAATGCAATTGAAGCTAGGATAAAAATATTCTGTGAAGAGGAGTATATAACATCGTCCAAAGAACAGAATCTCCAGACTATCCACTAACATGATGCTGATATTTTTATCAACTTCATGCTGCAGCTTGTGCTTTTAGTTTTCAGGAATTATTATTTCTTTCTGTCCAGATTGCAGGGCAGGTCACTTGCCTTGCAGCTCTTAGTGTGTGAGCTTCGCTTCCAGGTTCTTTCAATTCAGATTTCATTTTGAACCACCAATGAATCAGTGAGGTTCTGATCTTCAAATGATGCTCCAAGATAGAGCATGAAGGATGGAATCACCAGAGTTTCCATCTGCAAATGTTTTATTGGGCATTTGGCTCTTGGAGGGGTGAGTGGTTTTTGCTGTGTGTGATGCCCCAAACCCTCCAGAATGTAGCTCTTCTTCCTGTGGATTTATCATCAGCACACTCACAACATGAGATCAGGCAGCTTTATTGGCAGCCTGAAGTATTTTATCACCTTAAATGTTTCTTATAATTTGTTCCAAATACAGACACCAATGCTACAACTGAATTCTTCCAGCCAAGCACCCAAGAGCAGCCTGATTTATGTCTCAATGTACAGGCTGAATCATTATAAAGGCCATAAATCTATGAACCTGTGTAGGTTTAGTGCATCTCATGAGCAGGTGCATCAGTTTTGTCCCAGCAGCCATGATATTATGGTAATTTACAGAGAGAAATCAGCAAATGAATAAACCTTTCTGCTTGCAGCTTGGTGGGAATTCTGTTCTGCTTAATCTGCCGGAAACCTTTTTCTTTTTTCTGCACTTGTTTTCAACCTTGCACTTGGCCCAACTAAATGATACCACTGCTCCTAGTGTTTTTGTAGCACCTCTGCTTACTTTAGGAGGTATGGTGAGGAATGCCTTGAAATATCAGTTATTATTTATTATTATACGAGTTGCTTTGAGGTAAAGGTGACTGTAGCACTCTAGTCACTCTGTTTGAAATATTCTATCAAACCCACCGTTTGCTCTTCAACCCAAATTACCAAACATGCTGAAAATGAAAGGGCTCATTCAGGGCTGTGGTCCTGCCAAGCTGTGGCCATGTATTTTTCCCAGGACTTTATTTACAAATGAGTTCCGCCTTCCCAGATTTGTAAGAGTTTCAAGAATATGAAGTTTTCAGAAGGGATAAAAAGAATCCCTTTTTTTCTTTCTCTGTAAAGAACTGTTTAGCAAAATCTCTGTGAGGTGTTTTACATGTTGAATGACAACTGGAAAGGAGCTTATTTACCCCTAAAGTGCAGTATGTTGCAAAACTGGAAGATCCTTAACTCTGCTGCCCTGGAGTCAAAGGCCTTGGAAAATCTAACTTACTTGAGAAAAGGTACAAGGCAGGGGTTGGTCTTGAGTAGTCTAGTTCCTCATGCCTACCCTGATTTATATGGTAATTATTTTAGCATAAAATACTATTGGAGACTTTCTTTTGAACTGCTAATCCTGTTCCTTTTTCAAATATCTCCAAGTGAAGTACAGGGGAAGGAGGTGAGTAAGACTGAAGCTGGTATTTCAGTGATATGGAATTATCTGTTATTTGTTCTTCTGTGCATAAGGGTGTACAGAGGTAATGAGCCTGTACCTTGATATGTGGTTTACTGGTAGATGATGAGGCAAGGCCGAGAAGATTACTAGGACAATTACTGCTGGCATATGGCACTAATGGATGGACTCTGGATTTCCTCTCAGCTGATCTTTCCAGTCTTGGATTTGCTCAGCTTTACAGCTGTTTTAATGTACTGCTTTCTACTGCAGAAGTCCAGGTAGGAGCCTGGAGGTAGGAGTTATCCCCAAATGTTGAGATGAAACCCCTCCAGGTGTCCCCACAGTGCCCTGGCTCTCCTCCTGCCATCTCTTTTGCCATCCTGCTGTCAGGTAAGGCTGAGCAGCGAGCACTGATCCTGCCCTGTCTTCCAGCAGGAGAAGAAGTCATCTAGATTCTAGATTTCACCTGTGAAAACTTTTATCCTGCCTCTGTGCTGATGCAGCGTGGGGAACGGCAGTCAAGGATCTCAGCATCTATCCACCTCCTAGTACCACCAATGGCCCTTGCAATTGCTTTCTCACAAAGGCTGGGCATCTCTTCAGGCAATTGTGGAAGAACGACAGTGAAAGGCAAAAGGCACTCAGCAGCACAAACTGCCTCTGTCCTTGGGGCAGATAAAGGACTGTTTTTGCTGCCTGACTTCACAAGAGGGTTCTTCTGAATTCTGGAAAATAAGTGACAACTTGAATGTCCTAGTCTGCATATTGAAATCAGGGGTGAGGTTGCGAAGTTTTAAGCAAGCAGCCAGGATGTGAAGAGTGAGATGTTCTCCCAAGCAAAGGAAGAGCAGAGAAAAGTGAGGGAAGTGGTAGTGCTCACCTAGACATGCCATGCCAGCCCTCTGCATAAAATTAGGTACAAACATTTGTGTATCTGAAGGAAGCGGAAAAATTGCTGTCTAAAAAAATGAAATGCTCCTCTCCATCAGCTGCTTGAAACTTCTGTTTATGTGGTCTTTACCCCAGAGGAAGGTTTCCAGGATAAAGTGGCTTATAGATGAGGTTCTTTGGGAAGACCTTGATCCACAGGGGGAAGTACATTGCAGAAGGAGCGGTGTGAGGGATACATCTATTATGGCCTGTGGCGACATCCTGCTAGTGGCCATAGGGACACATGGTGTCTACAGCACTGGCCTTATAAGGAGCAGCTGAGGGAGCTGGGATTGTTTAGCCTGGAGACAAGGAGGCTCAGGGGAGAGGTTATTGCTCTCTACAACTACTTGGAAGGAGGGTGTGGTGAGGTGGGAGTTGGTGTCTTCTCCCAAGTAACAAGTGATAGGATGAGATGAAATGACCTCAAGTTGAACCTGGGAGGGTTTAGATGTGACATTCTGGAAAAATTCTTCAGGTTGTCAAGGGTTAAAACAGGCTGCCCAGGGAAGTGGTTGAGTCACCATCCCCGGAGGTATTTAAAATATGTTTGGATGTGGTGCCTAGGGACATGGTTTAGCGGTGGACTTGGCAGTGCTGAGGTAACTGTTGGACTTTATGATCTTAAAGGTCTTTTCCAACCTAAACAATTCTGTGATTCCATGATTCTCTATATGGCTGTGATGCCTGGCCAAGTGAATGCTGGTGGAACCAGCCCAAAGGCTGTTGCACGATTTTATTCTACAAGTGTTGGCTCATTGCTGTCAACCTTGACAGAGACCTCTGGCGGGCTTGGACGCTGTGGGTATTGTAGCACATCGGTCTGCAAGGGAACAGAAGGCTGCTTTGATCTGGGGGGCAGTGAGGGGAAAGGGGGGCCTGGGCAGGGATTGAGGTGGGGAGCACAGAGAGCCCCGTATGGTGACCCTGTCTCCCTGGGGAAACACGGCTCCTGCCTGAGCTGTCTGTCTTCATGGACACAATGCAGTAGCTGGTACTCCAACAGGGACACATCCCCTGGAGGAAGCTATTTAACAGCAAATTGGCCTAGTAATTTTTAGAGATGACCTTGTGTTAATTACAAGTTGCTATATTAGTAAATGCCTTCTGAAGGCCAGCTGTTGTGTTGGCATTAACTCCCAGACTCAACTGCTTGTTTACTAAGTCCCAGGGCAATTAAAAGTTTTTTTTCCCCCCCTTTTATTGTTTTTTATTCAGCTTGGCATAGTCAGGTGATGAACACTTTTCCCCCTCTCCCTTTTCACTCTGCCTTCCTGCCTGGCTGCTGGAAGGGTCTGTGCCTGATAGACTTCTCCTTGCTCAGTCCCAGGTGTTTGCCTTCCTGTGGGATGTTGGCACCCACAGTCTGGACCAGTGCTCCAAGAGGCATTGTGCAAAGAGAAAAAAGGCAGTCTAAGGAGTTTTGTTTTAGTGAGGTCTTGATCACCCTGAAGCTTTCTGGAAATGGAAAATATTGTTTTGCAATGGCAGTAGTCATGTTGGGAATAGATCATAGCGGGATCAGGTCTCCCACGAAACAGTGTGGGACTGGAGGGGAAGGGAAGACTCAGGCTTGGATTGGGAAGACTGTTGGCTGCAGCACTACCTCAGATGTGTCCAGGATCACAAAACAGCCCAAAAAATTGTCCAAAGGCCATTTGGGATAGGCTGTCCCTGCAGCAGCTGGTGGCTCCTGTCCCTACTGGGGTCAGTGTGTCCCCTTTGCTCTGCCAGTGGTGCAGCACAGAGCTGTTCCTTGCAAGCCCCTGCCCTCTGCCCTGGGGGAAGTGGGTCTCAGTGCAGGTGGCAGCACCATGTCACTAACAGATGACAGAATTTTGGAACTGAGTAAACTTTTGGTACCAAGTTCTCATTAAGATTGCAGTGCCTTTTGGACAGCAAAGCAGGGATTGACAGTGAGTGGGGCTGGGATGCTGCTGCTCCCCATTGGTGTAGCAGTGCCTGGCTCTGCTTTGAGGTCTTCTGGCATCTCTGGATGGTACTACTGGGAAAGGCTGACTCCTGATTAGGAATGGTCCTGTACCTATGTCACTAGTGCTTGGGCCAGTGCATGTGTGCAGCTCTTGAAAGCAGTAATTCGTGTGGTGGTTTGCATAGAAGGATGCAGGGAAGGCGTGCAGGATTCTGACAAAAGCTTTGTGGAGCAGCTCCCCTGGGCATGAGAAAACTTATTGAGGTCTTTTCCTACTTCAGTTATTAATAAGAAATGTTTAGCAAATTGAACCAGTAGGAAAGTCTACATTCCCTAAAAATCAAACATGGTTTGTTCACATGTGCATTCCATATAGTAATAAAACTTGTAACTAAATCAGCCAGCATTGCAAATTAGTACATTTATACAGCTTCCCCCCACTGTAAGTCTCAAAGTATGCAGAAAAGTGGAAGATATGCACAAAAAATGCAAATGCCTGGCCTGTGAAATAGGCATAAGAAGCCCTAAAACTTCTCCCTTTGTTTCTTACCTATCAGTCTCATCCACTGGAAAGCAAGTTGTATTAAAGGCTTTGAATGTGTTGGTAGAATAGATTTTTATCTGAGTACTGATTTTTTTTATTTTTTAAATTTCCCCCTGAGGGTTTCTTCCCTGTCTCCTCCTGAAGGCTATAAGGGAGTCTTGTACATCCTTCCTATCACAAGTGTCCTACCACCAGTGGAAGCTGCAAAGCAAACCTACATTTGTGCAATATTTCTGCCCCACATATTTTGAGTATCTGTCTGTACACAGCTACACACTGAAGCTTCCTCTTGCCCCAGGTCCCTGCTGCAGGGCTGCCTGCTGGCGTGCACATGCAGGCACACCATGAGGGATGGTGGTGGCAGCAAGTCCTGCTGTCATGTTCCCATCACAGAGGGGGGCTCCCATGCGTGTGTGATGCAGCTGGAAAGCTCGGAGCATATGACCTTGTTTTTTATCTCTCAATGGTCAGGCTGCTGTTTTCAGACAAATAACGAAGTGGGGGTGTTTTTAAAGATTACTTGAGCAGGGAAGCCTTGATGTTGTGGCATGGCTTGTGTACACAACAGTGCATTTGCATTTCAGCTGTGCCAGTCTGCAGCAGTGCTGTGGGTATGATACGTATGTGGCATGTTGCTTACTAGGCCACCCTCCATTCCTGTCTTGACTGTGAATAATACTGATCATACAAGTGAAAAGTCCTCTTTGCAGGAGGTGCTTTCCTTCCTGTGGGAGCATTACCTTCAACCAGGGGTCTGCGTTTGGATTTCTTCTTTTT
>VZTX01009011.1:35690-49973 GCA_013400915.1 Pardalotus punctatus | reverse complement strand
TTTTTTTTTTTTTTGCCTCTAGAGTACAGCAGCAGTTTTCATGAGTTGCATTTGCCTCTGTACTAATACATATCCAATCAAGCACATGCTTCTGTAAGGTTTGTGACTTAATTAACTGTAGCTGATTCACCAAAGTGAGTCATAATCCATAAGTGCATAATATGGATTATTATGTTAATATTATATTATGATTATTATATGCATAATCCATAATCAGCATTTGGGAAGTCCTGTCATAAGTGTGACTTGAAGGCAGATGCTCCTGGGTCACATTCCTGCTGTGTTTATCCATGAATGTTCATCTGTCCCCATTGGATGTCACACTTATGCTGTTGGCTGATGGATGAGTGGAATAGTGTTGTCTGGGGATGGTTACTGGTTTCTGTCAAGGAAGAGGATTTTGTGGGCTTGGTGAAAGGATGATGTGTGTGTATGGGATTGGTGATAAAAGTATTGCTGTATAGATTTAGCAGTAGTTTACTTCTGTGAGGCAGAAATGGTCAGAGTAAATCAAACGTGGACAGTGAGATGGGGAGTGTGACAGTGTCTCAAGAAGTGTGGCAAGTTAGGGTTAGTACTCCCCTATTTTGTATATTAATTATATTAAAGGATGGAGTTTTGTACTGGAGCAAAAATCTGTGGCTCTTAGTAACGGCAATTGAGTAAGATTGGAGGAGATGGTATTTTAGCAGTATGAGATTTTGCAGGCAGCATTGCAAGGGGGAGGGCGGTATCCCCAGAGTCTAAAATATGCACCTTTGCTGCCCTTTATGTCAGTCTGTTTGTGCAGAGTTATTGTTAACTTTAAATCAGGTGTAAAGGAGCAGATACAAATACTTTTAACTTATGTTTGTGTTGGCTGGAGAGGTTATAGCTCCTGGCCAGTGTCTACAGTGCTTTGGGGGGAAGGTGGGTTTAATTTTAAAAAGTAAAAAAATTTTACTACTAGGATACCCAAAGAGAAGAAACTGCATCTTAAGTTAATAATGTAGAAATTACTCTCTAGAACTTAAATAAGAAATTTTCTCTTAGATTATCTCTGTATGCACAGATACATTAATATAAAAATATAAATAAATAATATCAAAATATAATTTAAATTAAAACCTCACCCCCACTCTGGTCTTAGAGGTGGATAACTTGCTCAAAATTAATGAGGTCTCCTGACTTTCCAGGAACTCTACTGGAAACTTGGAACCTTTGGCTTCCCTACCATCTTCTGCCTACCAGCTCTAGTGAGCAGTCCTGGTATCAGAGGTGAGCTTTGGGCTCAGTCCAGGCACTGCAGAGGGAGCAAGTGCTGACTTCGTGCCTGACCTGTCCTTGTTCTGTTTCCAAATTAGGCAAAATTGCAACTCTATGTATTTTTTAAAAAATCATGGAGAAATTAACCCAGAGAGGATTTTTAAAGGGCTTGTTTTTCTGTTCATTATTTTCCTATGATAAATATTATCTAATCAGTGGGATGGCACTGAGAAGAAAGCAATAAAAAATGCCTGGGAGTTATACTAAGGGGGCTGTGTCTATAGCCTTTCTATATATGGAATATATATGCACATGTAGTGGCACATTTCCTTTCTTAGGGAGTAGGATGGCTACATTTTGTAGTTACTTCTGGCTCCCATTGCTTTCATAGCAAAATAATCTCCTCATCACTAGAGGCCATTCCAAAAGTTTATGCTTTTGCTCAGAGCAACTAAAATAATTCATGTCACCACAGTGGCATATCACCTTGTTAAAGTGCATGTCTGCAGGCCCAGAACAAGGTTTTTCCACTGCCCCAGGCAGGTACAAAATTGCTGCCTCGATAGGAAAAGGCACCACCAGTATTGCTGCTGGCAGTCTGAACAGCACCTCTGCCCTGGCTTGCTGCCCTCCAGGAGGGGTGTCATAAAAATGGCACGTGGCCAAATTTTAGCTGCTCCCAGCAGCTTGAATAAAGATGCTAATCTGTGACCTGTGATGGTGGAAGGGGAACATGCTCTCCTTTCTTACCTCTCTGCAGCCAAGCCACTGTGTTGGGTCACAGGGTGGTGTAGGCAGCTGGAGGCGGTGAATCCTACCAGGGCAGGTACAGTTGACTTTGAATTGGAGTGGTGGAAGCAAGGTCTTGTTCTTTGCTCCATTTCCATCTCAAGCAGAGGGTGGAGTGAATAGATGGGTGTTGTACGCCTCTAAATTGTGACTGGCCTGCCTGCTCTTTTCCTCTCCTGAGAGAATCCCTGCAGCAGCGCTTTTGCTGCTTTAGGTCTGTACTACCTATTTGCTAGCACTGGCCATACCAGCACATCACTGGAGAGAACTTTACCTCAGGAAGGCTGTTGTGCATCCCACCCTCATGTCTGCCACTGGGTTAGATGTGGCTGTGACCAGGGGCCATGACAGCCTGCTTGGAAAAGACACTAATGTGGGAGAAGCAAAGAGAAGGATGAATTGCACTACTTGGGCAGATCCAATGCATGGACTGCAGTGCAGTGTCAGTTTAGGAAGCCTAGCGTATTGTCAAAGCCCCTTACCTAGACATCAGTTGTTACTGTGAATGTTCAGCAGTTTTGCAAAGTGTATCATAGTGTCAAATTGTTTGCCAAGGAAATCAGGATATGCTTTTAATGACTGTGCAGGAAGAGTTTGGTTTGGTTTTTGTGAAATTTAGTGTGTTCTGTTTTCTCTAGTTGATTGAACTATGAGAGAAGAGGCAAAGGCAGTTTTATTTTCTTGACTTCAGTTTGTAGATGTCTAGTACAACTTGTAGAAAAAGGCTGTAGGGATTATGATAGTCTCTTTCCTCAGCCTATTAATTTTTTGTTAATCACATTTTCAGCACTAAGATGTAAGAGTTAAAGTTTTCTCTTGAAATCAGAAATATCAACCAAAGGCAGATACCTGGTATGGAGCACTTCTGCCTAAACAATAAGAATTTAGTAAAGTTATTAATTGGTAGAATTTTATGCCAAGCATTGAATAACCTTAATTATAGGCCATACTGTGTGTAAAGTGTGTGAACTGCTTGTGTGACTGGGTGACATGTAGACTCCCTTCATTCCCTTTTTATTTACCTCCCTTTGTATTTTAATACTAGTCTGTTCTTCTAAAAGGGCTCAACCCTAAGTCCAGCTGAAGCCAGAATGATTTCAGCTGGGATTCTGCATACATGGATACTAGTGTATCTGGCTTTGAAGGAGGCCACTGAAAACCAGAAAATCTGCCAGGTAACACTTACACAAGCAGATTTTAACAAGAGGCAGTTGCAGTTAATGTCCTTTGAAAATGAAAGTTTATTTACTGACTTGAAAATTATTTTAGGTTATTTAACCATTTAAGCCAAACTTTCTGCCGAACTTATTAAAGAGTACTGTTTAGACTTCCTTTTGTTGCATGTTTAAAATCTGTTAAATACTTACAGAATAGGGTGTTATTTCAAAGCTGGAATGGTTTCACATTTAGACAAAGTGACTTCAAATTGAAACCATGAGTGACTGAACTGTGCTTAAAATTGTGTGGGTTTTTTTAGTTGTTTATTTTGTCTTTTTTTTTTTTTCTTTTTATTTTAATTTAGCACAGACTTCCATCTTTGTTGCATAACACAGAAACCAGGGACTGAACACCTAGCACATCAAATGTTTTACTCTTCCCATCTCCAAGCTGGAGTTCATGGGTGTTACTGTGAGGAAAACTTGCGGTGGTTCTGTGCAAGCTTTCCTGTTGGAGGGACTTAATTTTTAGTTATATTAATCAGGTATTGTAAAAATAATGAATTTTGATTTCTCTTAAGAAATGTAGAGAAATTTACTTCCATTCTTAAATTTACACAGCTTGAAGCAGTGTTAAGAGATTGTAGAAGCTTATAAATGGTGGTGAATGTCATTACAGAAAAAGCAATTTGTACTTAGAGCCTTATTTCCAGTCACGCATTCTTAGGAGCCCAGTTCACGTTTGCTAGTGGATTTAGCTGGAAATGCCAAAACTGTTACCTGTCCCAATGGTCTGTGAGGCTGTCCCTGAGACTGTTGCGTTTGTGGGACACAGACTGGATGAGATGTGCCTCCCATCCTCAACAGTTTATATCCCTGCATTTTAAGCTCTTCTGCATTTTGGCAGTAGTTTTTGTGGTCAGTTTTCCATTTCCTAAAACTGCTCAGGGAAAATGGGGAACAGGACTGAAAGTAAAATATTCTGGGTCCCTAAAACAGAGTGAATAAGGATGTGATTTGTAAACTGTTATGTTTTCTTGCAATCAGCATAGAGGAAATTTAGTTTAGAGTAGGACTCTATGGAATACCATTTTATTAATCCTCATTTAAGAATTGTGCTCTTGAAGAGAGCACTCCAAACCTCAATTCCCACCACTGCTTAATGTCTCTTGCAGATCAAATGTAGTCATGGTATTTTTGTCAAGATTTTTTTAAAATCGTATTTCCCATGATCAAGGTAACAACAGGGGAAACTGAGCAGATGTTGTCAAGGCAAAGTGGCATCAAAACAATTTCCAGAGTTTGGTTTTAATGAGGATCTGATAGATACTGACAAAAGTAAAATTGGAGCACTGGCATAGCTCCTTGAAGAGTTCAGAAAATCATTGAAACTAAATGGCGTGACAAAGTATAAGTGACAATTAGGCTTTGCATCAAAAGTGCTTGCTGTTTGGTGGGTCAAATGACTGCCACTCTTCCTAATGCCATGTAAAATGTAACAGTGGTATATCTGTAACGCAGAGACCTTTGGCCAATTCACTGTTGATGTCTGAATCGTTTTTTCCTCCTGCTTCTCAGGCTGAATTTAGAATGTGGGACCCACTATATACAAAAGTCTTTATTTTAGAGATAATTGCCCTCTTGACGCTCATCAATAGTTTAGTGTCCAGTGGTGAACGCCTCAAGTGAACGGGCCTTTTTTTTTTGGCGAGTCTTAAAAAAAAAAAGAAAGAAACAAATAGAAAAACCTCCTTGTGTCTTAGAATTTTATCTTTCACTGTTTGTTTTAAAACTCACTGAGATTTTGTTCAGTTGTAATTAACAGATCTTCTTGACTTGTATCCGTAAATATGATCACATTTCAGAGAATGCACAACTGAAAAACCATGTGTGATCTGGCATTTCATGTGTTATGTTTTTAGTAAGTTTTGGGGGTTTTGACAACCATTAAAAAAACCAAAAAAAAAAAACAAACCCTATGCATAGGTCTCTTGTCTGTTGTTGTATGATGCCCTGGATAATAATAAAAGAAGCAGCAGTAGAGTTTTGTGACCGAGATTGGCATCCTAGATCTAATACAAAATTAAAACCAAGTAAGACTTTCCTGCACCACTGTTTTTTCAGATATGAAATTTGTCACCAGGACAGCTTCACTCCTAGGTTTAATGTAGTTGAATATTTTTACTGCCCCTGGAGTAGATGGACAGTTTGCAAGCAGCTGTAGCTGAAGACAGCACCTGTATGAAGCTTTCACCATCACAAATGCTGGCTTGTCTTGAGGCACCTTCTGCCAAGGTGACTTTAGTGTGATCTCTCCATTAGTTTTGGCGAGTGCAGAGCATTAATGAGCTTGGAGGTTGAGGGGTGGCTTCACTATGCCTTGCTCCTCATTGCTGTTCTTTTAATTCGACATCATTGCTACTCATTCACTGAAGAAAAATGATAATCATAGACCACAGCTCTTGCTGTGTGTTTACATCACCTAATTTGTGGCCTGGAAAAAAAAAACAACCAAAAAAAAAAAAAGGCCAGGTGCAGAGATGAAGGAAGATTCCTGGAAGAAGGCCAGGTAAGCCCTGGTCCCCCATCCTCCCTAGTGATGCATGTAGACAGCTCAGCAGGTTCACCATGGCCCTCCAGAAGAGAGCATCCCCTGGGAAAATCCCCCCTAGTACCCCTCTGCAGCAGCCAGCTGCTTCCTGTCCTTCTCCCTGTGTGTCCTGGTGTTGGAAATGCAAGTGTGGAATGCTCCATGGACCACTGTGACTCAACCTGCGGCAAGTAGAGGTCAGAAACGCTGCTCTTGGTGGGTATGACTTCATTTGTGTGTCAGAGCTGGGCTTGAACTCCTGACACACAGGGCCCCTGGGAACCTGCACAAGCAGTGATAGTTTGTGCTGTGCTTGCAAACTGGAGCCAGGGGAGTCCCAGGGCTATCCAGTTTACTGCCTTTTCTTGCTATCTGGTGCCTTTCTAATGATGGAAGCAAGGCAAGCAGGAGAAAATCACAGGTATGGTGGGTTTTTTGGTTTTGTTTTTGGTTATTTTAAGGCCTCAAGAGAATTTTGGAGCCCTTCTCAAAATAGCTGGTTAATGAGTTTGAATGGTAAGCCTGGACCCTTCTGAAAATACTTGTCTCTGAAGTCAGACTTCAACTGCCATGGTGACTAGTTTCACAGTGTCAGATGGTATAGAGCTATTGATAAGCACAGAAAATCATCTAGATGTCTGCTCCTCTTGTATGTGCACGCACAAAATCGAGGCCTTGATGAAGGGGGTTCTACCACCTGGGCTTTGCTCGAATTTTAAATTCTTCATTGCTTTTTTGACTCTGATTTTGAACAATGTGCCTGTACTGTAACAGTCTGAGGGGTGTTTGCTGATTATCTTTAAAGCAGAAACTAGGGGTAGTAATTTGGTTTCAGGATGAATGTTTTACCCTGCCTGTCCTTGCTCTGCAGACAAAGTTGAAATGTTTGTTGGCCTAAATAATTTATTTTATAAAGGATTTTTCACTGATAATCTAATGGAATTATAGTTTGCATAGGGGTGGGAGCATTCTCTGCTGTGCTTGACGCTGCACTCTTTCTGTGGTATTCTCTGTGCTGAAGTGAAATTGTTTGTGTGCTTCTGCTAAAGAACAGAACATAGCTAGGTGGCTCATGCAGGACTATCCTCCCTGCCAAAACTCAAGGGTTCTGTACAAATATGCCACCCTTTTTCCTTCCATCAGTAGCCAAAGTCAGCTGTGCCAAAGAAAAGTCCTTTTTTTTTTTTTTAAATTTTTTTTTCAATGCAACCCACACACCCACACCATAGAAGTTACAGTCATATTTTCCAGTAACCACAGAGCTATGAGTGATGGCACGTGTGTTTTAAATAAAACTGGGAGGAGAACTGATGTAATGCTCTCTGGGTTATGTTTTTCTTTTTTTTCCTTTTTCTATCCATATTGCTCCCCCTCTTTCTCTTCTCCCCATCTGTCGGCTGCTTTATGGGCTATTTTTGTTTTGTTTAAGATTTATTTTTTTCCTTGCCGCAAACCACAGCGAGGGAACTGTTGAAGAGGGCAGCTGTGACACCTTGAGCTCAAATATGGATGGATTTCTTTAAAGTCTTTAAAATTACAAGGCGGTGCAATGTACCAGCTTGTATCATCTTAAGATTTTTTTTCCTTTCTTCTCTAGAAGTGAATTAATTGTGATACTCTGATAGAGCGCATGAGAAATAAAGGTGTCTTTTTTTTCTAGTGGCATACTGAACTGCAACAGTCTATTTCTTCAGTGAGATCACAAAATAGTTTTGGAAAAAACATGTATTTTGGTCTTAGTTAAATAAACTGCAGAGAGACTTGTTCTAGAATGACAAGTGAAACCTGTTATTCCTCTGCTACTTTTCTTACTGCTGCTTTCAATGGTTAAATTAGTTTAATTCCTGCTTATAATGGTCTGTTTGGGAATATTTAGATTGTGTTTCTATAAATTTTCATGGAGAATCCGTTGGAAGGGCTCAAAAGTGTTTTTGGGGTTTTTTTTGCATGTGTGTGTTTGTTTTTAAGAGAATAATTCTGACTAAATTTCTGTATTTAATGTTGAATTCAGCTTTGAAAAATAAGTTCAGCCACACAGCTGTGTGTGTGGGTGCATGCTCACTTTCAGACCTGCTCCTGCTGTACCAGCACGATGGGTCCCAGTCCCCTTGGAGAAGACCGAGTAATTGCTATTCCTTAAATAGGAATTCTGAGCTGCATTCTGCAGACAGGACACCGGGTCAGCTGGTCTCTTTGCGTGCCCTTAGCGGTGGGAGGTGTCTCCAGTTAACCCGGAGGAACTCAAGGGTTAAACCCCTGCCGTTTGTGTGTCAGGGTGAAGCCTGAGCCCTGAAGGCGAGGGCAGCTCAAGTTGCCTTGTACTTGCTGTGGGCAAAGAGCACTCAGGCAGACTCTGCCTCAATGGATGATCTGGCAGTGTAATTCGTTAGCGAGAAGCACCTGGTTTGTGTCTGTGCCCCTGGCCACTCCTGACAATGGCACTTAAAGTTGTAGTCCCATTTTCCAAATAACCTGAGGATAGGGAGCTAACTCTGTTGGAGCTGACCTAACTGGGGGCTGGCTCTTCCCCAGCCACTCCTCCCCACCTTTCTCTTGCCCCAGGACCATGTGTGGAGCTGATGCAGCTCTCTAAGCCAGCAGAAAGCTGTCTGCTTTTTATAAATGAATCTTTTTGAAATTTTGATATTTAATTTTCTGATAGCAAGGGTGCTTGGCCCAGCTCTATGTATGGTCAGGAGTGAGTGTGCCAGGGAGTGGGAGCACCATAGGGGCGTAAGTCAATTTGAGATATGGTCGCATGGCGGTTTAATCCAGTCTAAATTGTGTCGGACAGGCAATGTAAATAAACCATTACTGTAGGGGAGGCAGAGAGAGATTCATCTTGCTTAAGCTGCTATAAGCAAGAGACAGCTGAGGGAATGCAGAGAGGGAACGTTCATTCGCAGGTCCCTGCTGCAACATGTGAAAAATACTCCTAGGAGCTGTCAGAACCAAAGGTCCTGTGCTGTGAGAAGGAACAGATCTCTCTTGGATGGTGCTGAAATGTGGTTTTTTTGACAGCAGATAGAGTGAGTCAAGGCAGGAAAAGAAAATGCTGAATAAGACAGGTTAATGGAGTTTTGACATAACTGTGGTGCCAATGTTTTGTTCTCCTTCTCCAAAAGCTTGTCCCTAGAAAGAACTGAAATACTAGGTACAGGTCCTTAATCTCATGGCCTAACATCAGCATGTATAGCAATGCAAATTAAGTGTTTAATGTTAAACAGTTGGAATACCTGCTTTGGTTAAAACTTCTCTTTTTTTTAAAATTATTTTTTCCACAGTAGGGAAAAATCCAGAATTATGTGGCCTGGAGAGGGGAAAAAAAAAAAAGGAAAGCTTTGTTTGGAAAAGAAAAAAGAGCTAATATTGGGCTTTGATATGTTACTAATTTTTTTAAGTTTTCTTTTTTGCTTTTCCCTTATGCTGGGAAAGTTTGCTGCTGGGAATAGACTAGGATTAGATCTTTTTGAGTGTCCATGTTGTTTTAATACTGAAATACTGCACCCTCATGAGAAAAGCAGATCTATTTTCCCTGACCACTGATAAGCACACTCCATACTTCCCATGTAGGTTTGGATTCTTCCATAAGAAATACACAGACTTATCTGAAAATACATATATTTATTAGTCAGAGAAGTAGGAAGAACTAACTTCAAAAGAACATTTTTGCTGCTTTCAGGGAGTGAAAGCAAGTGATGTTCAGCCCAAAGGAGATGCCAGGAAAGCAAGTGTTTCTTCAGCCTTTTTTAATAATCCTTAGTGCTTTCTTTGTCAAAGTCAACACCATCTACTACGTGCAGAGCAAGAGCTTGGGGGCCGATGCTGTGTGGGGAATGTGGCATGATCTTGGCAGGAGCTTGTGTACAGGAACTCCTGAGGGCTGGCAGTTATATACCACATTTTGATAAGAGCAGAGGAGTGTGGCTGTAAAATATAAAACTGAGACTAAAGCACTGCCATATCAGTACAGCTCAAACCCCAACAGTTTATGACTGTTAGCAATACTTTGCCCTGCTCAGTGTGTGCTTCAAATGTTAGTCAGACCTGACAGTACGCTTGCAGGTCAGTGTAATATTTCTGCAGCGTAAATGCTATTTATAAGAAGTTATGACTATAGTTTATTTACTAGAGGGTGGAGGAGGGGAGCAGACAAAGAGGCAGTCACTTCATCCTGTTAAAGTCAGTGACCAAACAGGAATAAAATCCAGGTGCCCCTGAATCTAGTTCTTCCACTAGGTTTTCCACTAAGCTGTATTTAGCATGACTGTGATGCTATATTTTTATAACTGCACCTCCTCAAGTGGCAGAGATGGGAGCCATGTGACTCTTTCAGCAGAAGGAAAGACTTCCTACTCCTCTGTCCTGCTTCCAAGAAGAAAGCAGTACGTTTGGCGCGACTATTAATTGGGCTTGTGACTTCATAAAGAAATAAAAAATAGTCTCAAGTCCTTTCTATGAGTCAGAAAGGCTCACTTTTGTACCACTGAGTGAGAAATGTTGCGAATAGTAAAAATGGGAGTCAATAATTATTTTGCTGCTTCTGTTTCTTTGTTTAGATACAGCTAAGGATCAGTTTGGAGCCCTGTCTTTTTGGGGTGTTTTTTCTAATTTTTTTTGCTTCCCTAAGATATAGCATATGCATTTCAACAACCTCAAGACCTGCAGGGTGCATAGATTATGGTCTGGTTTATCTTCCCCAGGGCAAACTGCAGCAAACTACTCACTGAGGCAGTGCAAAGTTATAGCAGTAACACACACATGCAAACAGTGGGGTCACAATCTGGTATTCAAAACACATATAAGCTTTGGGTGTGCTGGTGACTTCATGAGCCTCCCTTTTAAATCAGCCAAAATACACTAGAAAGGAAAATAAATACATGCAAGCAGAATAATTTGATCTGGGAATGAAGGTGATTTGCACAATAAGCATTAATGTGTTTTCTGTAGAAAAGCACGTTGCATGCAATAAATATGTTTGCTATACTAAAACAAGTTAGTTAACAAATCCCTTCTGTCAATCTATGGATAATACTTGTGCCGACAGGCAGATAGGAGACTTAGCCATCATTTTGGCAAGATGAATCCCAAACTCTGTTTCTTGCAAAATATTATTTTATAGGCTTGGTAGCCCTTGTTTAGCTAAGCACATCTAGAGAGAAAAAAGAAAACCTTTTCCCCCTGAATTTGTCAATAACAATTCATTGTCCTGTTGTTTATTATACCTGGCTTTGTGTGATGGCCTAGCCCTAGCTTGCCTTAACAGAAAAAAGTAAAAGGTGTGTGTGCATGTATATGAATGAAAAGTCTTGCTGCAGACTGAATTCAAATAAAGAAAAAACTTTTGAGGTCAAGTTCCGGACAAGCTGTCATACATAAATTCTGCCCTCACAGTCTGATTCTGGTCTCATTCTTCTCTAACTTAGACAAACTCCAATAAAGCCAGTAGGGGCTGCAGTGAACTGCCATGAGGCCAGGCTGAAATACCATGTTATTAACTGTAAACAAATATTGCAATGCTTCTGTGGCTTTCAGAAAGTGTCCTTCTCTCATATTTTAGTAGGGGTATTGTTGTATTTGGGCTGGTTTAAGATGCAAGGGCTAATCTACTCAAAAAAGAAGTTCCATTTTACCATTTGCAGTTTAATGGAGTACAAAGAGGCAGGGAAAGCACTCTACATAAATACAGATGTCTCCACTTCTGAGGCTTTTCTGTGTTCCTGCTACTTAAATGGGGATCAAGAATGATATTGTTCTGTGGGCTTGCTCTTTGTTTACAATACCCTCTTTGAAATTAGATGTCAAAATGGGTTTCCTCGATTGGTTATTGAATTCTGCAGGCTGACACTCCACTGTGAGGACTGGGAACCTTCAGCTTTTTCCTTAAAAATAGGCCAAGTTTTGAGATTTGAAAAGCAGCTGTATTTTGCCACCACATGGAAAGGGCTTGTTTTTCTGCTTCTCTAAATTTCAAGTATAATGTTTGTACTAGGGCAAAAAAGCCTCAGTAAAACCCTCCACTCCCTGTACTGGTAGAATTTTGTCTGTCCTTTGCGTGGCCATAAATGACCAAAACACAGGGATGAACAAATTTGGCCCAATGGTTTTTCTGGCTTCCTGAGCTCGTGGCAATGAAAGTTGGTGCAGTTAATGTAAATTGTCAAGGATGACAGTTAACCTCCTAAACGTATACACAGAGACCCTCTTGTTCTTCCTTATGCTATGCCACGTTAGTCAGCCTCAGCCAGGCACTGCACAGCGTCACATACCTCATGCTGTCTTTTCCAGGCCATCCTTGCTACACCTCTACTTTCCCTTAAAGGGCATTTAAACAGACCAACTCTTTTGCCAGACCCTTCTACTTAGGGTAAGGAGAGTGCCCCCCAGAGCACTTGCCAAGGTAAATGGAGTAAATAGGTTCAATTTTAGTGTAACCAAATTTGATGCTGTTCTTGATCTGTTGTACGTAGGGATACAGACATTTCCATGTGTGCAGTGTCATACACAGCTTCCTATGCTTACTGTACATGAGAGAAGATGGCTTAATGACAGACTTCTAGCCTTTGCTCCAAATGTTGTGGTTATCTATTTTTTTGTTTCATTTTAGTCAGACCCCTGAAGTAATTAGTGCACCCTGTGGGGTTTTTTGTGTGGTTTCTATCTGAATACCCATGAAGGAGTTAATTAACTTGTTTGCAGTATCTCATTAATTCATTTTTGGCTGTGAACTTAATTGCTCCTTTATTACTGATGAGTAAAATAGCTTTAGGCTCCCAATTAAAATGGACTTTGATGGATGTATAAGAGCTGGGCTTTCAGCTTGTTGAATAGACAGTGGAATTGCCATTCTGCATCCCATTTCAGGCCCGGCTCCTTCATGGCAATGCTTCTCAGGGACAAGTTCCTCCCGGTAACAGTCTTGGTCTCAGAGCTGGAGCCATTAACTTCCCCCATGGAGGGAAATCAAACAGGAGTTAGTTCCTGTAAACCTCTGAGGGCAGATGAAACAAAAAATAGCAGGACCTACTGAAAAAGAAGCTTATTACTGAGGTGGCAGATGACCATAAGCTGTAGTTCCCTCCATTATGAAATGGCAAATCTACTGAAGTCAGGTTCCCAGTGGTGTGAAGGTCTGGATTTCTCCCTATGGCATCCTGAGTTTTACTGGAGGGCAAAAGCTGTTTTCAGATGTTTGAGGGCATATCAAACGTTTGTTCTTGAAATAGTTTTTCTTCTTCCTGGCACATATTTGATAAGCTGGCGTGCATGAACATCAGTTTGCTTTTCTGGGCTTAGATCTCTTCTAGGACAGTAGTACTTTCTTCTTAATGTATTTTGATAAATGCTACTGGATGTCAAGCACTATAGAAGAACCAGGAATATTGGTGTTATAAGGAGAAATAGCCATATTTCTTTTAAAAAAGAAAAAGAAGAAAGCTGCAAATCTGTCTCTCACTTCTCCCAGCCACCCCCTCTCTATGATTCAATGTGAAGGACACACAATTTATATTCCCAGTGGTGACTGGCTTGGACCCAATGACCTTTGCAAAAAATCCATTGCCTGCATGGAAAATGTAGTAAAACAATGTAAGCGTGCTTACTGCAGGCATGTATGTTTCTTAACACAATAGCGTCCTGAGACCAACTGAAGTCTCTGGATTCTTCTGCAAGAAATGTTCCCACAGGGGAGTTATTATGATACTCCCTCTGCTGGCTTTCATTCTGCCTCCAAATTTTCCTTAGGAGACCTCACTTGGGCATTGATCCACAGAGAGCAAAATTACCATGTCTTGTTTGCTTATGTGAGGAGTCAGTCCAGCCCAAAGGGTGGGGACTGCTGCCACTTTGAACAGACAAGAACCAAAATCATCAAGAAAAAGACATCTACCTTCAGACAAGACAATTACAGATAGCGAGCGGAAGAGCAGAGTCAAGCAGTACTTACTTTCATACGTTTAATTGAAAATCTACTTAACAACTGTTTGACATGCTCTGAGTACAATGCGTTTTCATGAGAAGGAAACACTCTAAGTCAGTGGTTTCTTTTCTACAAAAAGATCTAGAACTTCATAAGCTGAATTCCAGATTGTTTTTAATACTGTAACAGCTTATTTGCTTCACTCATAAAAATCTGAACTCTTTCTGACTTTTCCTTAATGATGGCTTTCGGGAAGAATTTCTGTTTCCTGGAATAGTGAAGGGGGAAAATCCTGTTTGCTTTAGAAATAGCTTCTTTTTATGCTTTTCTCAAATCAGAGGGTCACAAGATGACCAGAGTCACTGACACACAAATTATGAAACAAAATGATAATGGAACACAAATTTAAACTAAATTAAATTAAAAAAAAATAAAAAAAAGAAAAAAAAGAAAACAGAAATGCTGACAAGCTTGTGGCAGTACAGTCTGCTAACAATTTACCAAATTACTCTGGAATTCTCTATGAAAATTTCAATTATTGTGCAACATACAAGATCTAGCTATGACTCTGCTTTTTCCAAAGG
>VZTX01009011.1:0-35627 GCA_013400915.1 Pardalotus punctatus | reverse complement strand
GGTGGGGGGGTAGGGAAGGAGCTTCCTTAGATGGATACTATGGCATCTCTGTCCCTGTTTTAGCTGATTGCTTAAACATATGCTTAATAAAAGTGTTTAAGAGTCTGCTGACCTAAGCTTTGCTTTGTTACCAACTTTAACCCTGGAGTTCATTATTGATGTTGCTGTCCAGCAGAACAATTACTTTTGCTTCTCAGCAATAACTTGTCTTGCTGCTTCAGGTAGTGTCCCCTTTGAGAGAAAATGGGAGAATGTTCCTTGGAAGGAAGTCACTATGGTTATAACCTGTGGTGAGGGGCCCAAATAGTAAAATTAAGCTTTTAATTTTATAAAATGGGAACTGAAGGAACAGGATGTGAGGAAGAGGAGGGAAAGGAGTTACAACAGCTCATTTGGGGTGCAGGCAGGCCAAGGACCCAGCAGAGGCCATCTTGGGCTCTGACTAAGCTCTGTCTGTGGCTTCACGCTTTCTCTGGGTCCTCATGAGGATGAAGCTGCCCTGAATTTGCACGTTGTTATGCTGGGTGTCGCTGAAAGGAACTACTGCTCGTGGGAACCTCAGCTTCTGGCAAGAGCTGCTTTGCCCTGATTCTGGCAACTCTCTCTGGCCTGTCATCATTACCCCAGTGCGTACGCAAAGTCTCTTAGTGGAATGGGTGATGGTTCTATTTGTGGTGCCTTGGCTCCTGGTTCTTTGTAGGCACTGGCTTACATGAAGGAATCTCATTAAAAGTATCTTTCCATGAGGAAGGTTTCTTCTGACTTAGTCTGCAGTGGAATTAGGCCGTGGGACGCAGACCTGTGAGTGCCTGGCTGGCCTGTGTCTGGGGTGGTGGACGAATGTAACCACGTACTTCTGCAAGTGCTTTTCAGGAGTCTGGAGAATAAAGCTGGCTGTGAAGCTGCCAACCAAAATCTAACCCAACTGTCATTGCCAGTCTGGACTTCACTCTTTATCAAACAAGGTTCATGATTATTGGAGCAACAAAGCTGATTTAAAGTAGTGGGAAGGGGGGGGCGGGGAAGAGAGTTAGTAAAAAAGTTGTCACACTTTTTGTTTAAACTAGTGTTTGAGGCTTTTGTGGGTTGTGCTTGTTGATGACTTAGTCAAGTATCTTTAGGTCTGATTATTTTTGTGGGGGATTACCTCTTTATTTTTTTTTTCTTCTACTGCGTGAATCCCACTGTGTTCAGGGAAGTGACTTTTCTCATAGTTCCTGCCTACCTTGTAGTGGAAACATTGGTCCATCTTGGTATTCCTAGTCAAGTGCCTCTCCAGCTGTATCTGATTTGTCCTTGCTGCCTTATTTCTGTGCTCTTGTGGTATTTTTTTGCTGTTTATCTCTTACACACAGGCAGCTCCAAGCAATAAAACCCTCTAGAAACACCCTGAGACACTCAGCACAATTCTGCTTCTACTCCAGCCTTGCACGTGGCCCATGTTTTGGGCGGTGACTTCTCTAGTTTTGGTTATCTGTCTCATGAAGTATCTTCAGTGCTGTTTTTACACTGCCCTGAACAGGAGATGGTCGTTGCACCCATCAGATTAACGGCACTGCCAGTGACCACTTCATCAAAGGGGTTCTGGGGAAGTCCAGCAGAAAGACTGGGGCAGACTATGGTGAAATTAAGGAATATAATCTATGGTGTGTAGGATATTAGCTATCATCACTGTAATCTTGTTTCAAAGCTTTTAGGAAGCTTTTTAGACTTGAGTATCACTGTAGCTGAAATTTGCACATGGGCACAGACAGTGTCCATGTAACCCACCTTCATACTTGCCTCAGACATGTCCAGTTTCCCCCAGTTTATGTGGCATTGGTACAAGGTCTGAGGACTCCCAAGAGGCTAGTGGGTAATCTAGGATGGCCTGAATTCCACTGCACTTAATGGCAATCTATCTGTGGGCTTGTCTAAGCGCAAGGCTCATCCCTTCAAAGAAAAAGGCAGAAAAGAGACAAAATGGAGGTGCAGTAAAAAACATCTGAAGATGTTTGTCACAGCAAAAATGTCAAGTGATATTTTTAGTTTGCAAAGGAAGAAAGGGGAAAGCATGCAATGTTGTAATTGTTAGGAAAGTTCTTAGTTGTACTGTAAGAGAATTTTCTCACTTTTATGGTAACATATATAATTTAATTGCTTTTGAAAAATGGTGTACCTTGCTAATCTGGTCGGGTCTGGAGACACTAGGATATATACTTGTTTGTTATAAATTGGTGTAGCTTTGTGTGGGAGCTACACACTTAGTGGCAAATAAAAACCTGTCCTTTTGTGTCTTTTAGGGGAAATTTTCAACAACTGTACTTCAAAAAGTCATGTTTTCTATATTGTGTCGGCCCCAGTCTTAATACTACCCTTAAAACAGTATAAAAGTTTCCTAATTGCTAGTCTGATAGGAGACATTGGACTTTTATACTGCACTAGAGAATGCAGTTTTCACCATGCTGTGGTGAAGTTATTCAGTATGGTGTGGTTCTGCAACAGCCTTACAGAGCTTGTTGCCCAAACAGCTTCAGAAAATGTGATGTTTCCTCTTTGTCTTACTGTTATGACTTCTGTGTTAGTACTGCAGAGTTGAAAATCTGGTAGTAGATGCATGTAGCGTTAGCATCAGATCTGGGAGGTGTTAGAAGCATCACACTTCGTGGAGCTGTGAACTCCTCAGTATCTGTTTTGCACCTTGCTGCTATCATAAAGAGGAGGAGAGCGACTGTTTGCAGAGCTGAGCTCTCTGTGTCCTGGCCAAACCCTTTATAGAAGAGCCAATTTCCTCCCCAAATGTTTGATTGCCATGGTGTTGCTGATGTTCCAAAGACAACCTGGCAAACAGATGCTTTTAGGGGTCAGAAAGGACCAGTCTTTGGAAATTTAATTCACTTATTCCTAGGAAACTGAGAGGCAGATTTTAATTGGCAGAAGGACTCAAACCTTTAATCTTGGTCAGTTGTCCCTCATTTTCCTTTCTGAAATCCAGAAATGTTATTTAGAATGCAAAGGGCTGCAGTGAAATGGGAAATAAGCTGTAGTTGAGAAAATATTTTCTAACCAGATAACAACAGTCCAGAAAATTCTTCTGAGCTCTGGACTATTTGGCTTAGTTAAACAAAATTTTTTTTCCCTGATAATGAGTAGGTTTTTTGTTTTACATATTTAATTAAATCATGATGGAGAATATTAAATACATGATATTTCAGAAATTTATCCTGTTTTGCTGACAGTCCTGGAGCCTCTTTTGTCTTTCAATAAGTTTGCCTCTGACTAAATGTTTCTGATTACTTGGAACTGAAGATTAATTGCTGTATTCAGCTCTACCCAACCATGCAAATATTTCTGGTAAGCTGACTGTAAACTGGGCCATAAGCAACCAGAGTCCCATAGATTATGTCTCAGGGCCAGCTGCTAGGATATTAGAATATGTTATGTTTTGTTGAGAGATAACACAATGTCTTTCCTGGATTTCTAAAAAATACCTGGGGAAAAATTGCTGGTGAGAAAGCTTTAGGGAGACTGGGCCAGAGTCAGAAGAAACTCTGGATGGGAGATAAAGTTGTAATTATGGAAACTTCTGCTTGCCTGATGCCTAAGCTCTTTGGATCCCTGGGCACATGGAGCTCTCTTCTTTTACATGTGTATCTGCCCAGATGTTCCTTGGTCTCAGTGTGGTGGAAGCTGCGTGCCTGGCACATGTGTGCTGCCCTGGCCCTGCCTGCAGTGCGCCACAAGTCTGCCCGCAGTGCTTTGGTGGCTGCTGCTTTTAGAATACACTGGAGGGAGAAGGGGCAATGCCCCCTTTAGGACACCCCTTAGTGCTTACAGCATTTGTCCCAATCTCTCATCTAATCTGATTTTGAAGGGGAAAGATATTGGATCACTTGTGATCCAGGAAGGATACTGCTGCAGGACTGCTTGGAAAGGGGACAGAAACCCTTTTCCCTGCACACCCTGGCCATGAGGGCTGGCAGTGTGTCTCAGTCTTGAGCTCCTTCCCTGGCCTAGTGAATGTTGTCTTATGCAAGGCACAATGGTTTAATTGGGAGGAAAGACCAAAAAAATCTCTTCTCCCCTTTCAAACAGGCTCCAGGCTGGACAAACAGGGTAGGAGGCACAGGACTGGAATCTCTGACCTTGCATTTCCTGTTTCTATGTGGTCTTCAACCACTTCTTTATTTTATGTATCAGAGAAACTATAGTTGCCCATGCATTAGCAGAAAAGATTAAGTCCAGGGCAACTTTTGGAGCAAAAGGTGTAGTCTGGTATCTTCAGGGTCTGCTTTATTGACACCAAGTCCAATGGCACATGGAAAATGCCCACCTGCCCTCTGCCCTTGCTTTTTATGGGGTGTGACAGCATCAGCCAGAGCTGCAGGCACATGACAGCTACAAACTGGGGTGCCAGATGCTGTTTGTTCCATGGTCCCAGGGGCATGGGGCTTGACAATGGTCCTGAAGTCCACTTTGAGACCAAAACCCAGTTTTTTAGAATTAAGGGAAAAAAAATTTAATCATCCTTTTCCCTCACTGATGGGTGTGTTGCTGGCAGCTTTTTAATTTCATCCAGGTCTGAGGTTAATGTTTCACCCCATGGAAAGCAAAAGAAACTCTGTCTCAAGAGTGCGGCTGGTGGTGTTTCTGACTCGGGGCTTCTTGCAAATGATTGCCCTGGATCTCTCATGTCAGAGCTCCCCTTGGCAATCCTGCCTTGAGTTGTGAGTGTTGCCTTCTCTTCTTGCACTGCTGCTTGGCCCCATGCAAATGGACACACCACACAACCATAACCTCTTCCTCTGACGAACAGTGGTAAAAATACTGCAAGGGCCAACTGTGGTTTGGTTTTTTCCTCCCCCATTCCTCTGAAGACTTTCTTTAAATACCTGTAAGTTGCACATAAATGATACATCACAGTGCATCTCTGCAATCTAGCATGTCTCTGATGTGATGGATTTAGCAAGCCTGATACAGATCCCTTGGTGTGGTTGATGAAGAGTATGCTAAGAAATGTCTTGGAGGAGTGGAAGAAGATGCTGTCCCAGCTGTTTCTTGCTGCTTTTCCACTGAAGATTTCAGACTGGTAAAGGTGGAGGTGGAACAGGAGGAGTGCATGCATCTCAGCTGTTTCTGGGTGAGCAGCCATGGCTCAGACGGACCTTGTCAGCGGATTGTGCCAGAGGCTTTCCCACTGGTGACACAGCTGTGCCAGTCCAGTGGCTTCTCACCACTGAAAAGGATGTCCCTCCTCTTCCCTCCCACCCTGCAGTTGTGGTCCTTCCTCCTTGTACTGGGATTAGCACCTGTTGGCTCTGTTGACATGATGAGCAAAAAAAAACCATTAGTTTTAGGGGCTGAGTTACGTTGGGTTTGCTTGTGGTTTATGTTTTGGGTGGTTTTTTTTGTTTGGGTGTTTTCTTCCCCCCCTCCAGGTTTAGTGAGCTGAGCTGGCTCAGGCTGGTGAGCTGGGCAGCCTGTGCAGAGGTGGCAGGATTGGCAAACAGGGAGGGTTGTCGCTTTAGTCAACAGTGGCTGTTAGACCAAACTCAGCTGTGGTGGCAACCACAGCCTAATTAAACAGCAAGGGCTGTGACATGCTCAGCATTTTCCCCTTCTCTGAATACCACAGAGCTTAGACTGAGCAGCACATTTGCAATGCCAGGAAGAAATCTACCTTTGTGCACAAGTTAAAACTTTCTAATTATCTCTTATTTTTTATGTAACACCTTTTATAATTTCTTTGCTGTGTATTTTTCCCTTGTTTTTCCATATTTTATTAGCCACAGAGAGGAAGCAAAAACTTTTTGAAAAAGAAAAAAAACTGCTGTCAGTCAAAAATTCTATGCTTATTGACTAATGAAACTGAATTAATAGAGTATTTTTGTTTGGTTAGGAAAATGGGACTTTCAAATATTAAAAGAGCTGGCAAAGATTTTAAGTTCAGATGGCTATTTTTGCCAGTAAATAAATTCACATCAGTAATTTTAAGCCACTTCAGATCCCACAGGTCAGAAAAGTGGAAAGCTGTTTCCACAAACATCTGAATTTTCAGATGTTTGTGGAAATAATTCCCTTTGTTCTACAATGAGAATTAAGAGATCTGCTCAGATGCTCCTGGTGTTTTCACTGAAGGAGATGAGGGAGCTGGACTTGCCTTTGCATACGCAAAGGGCAATAAAATAAGCAGCCAAATGGTCAGAGAGGTCCCCATAAACATATCAAAGTTTAATGCTTGGATTGTGTAGCAGGCCTCCTACATCTGCAGATGGGTTTAAGCTGGGCTGCCAGACATGGAAGCAAGGCAGGCACGAATGCATCCTTGGTTTTCCAGCTCTGTTGAGAGGGCAGCA
This sequence comes from Pardalotus punctatus, assembly GCA_013400915.1. Lineage (NCBI taxonomy): Eukaryota > Metazoa > Chordata > Aves > Passeriformes > Pardalotidae > Pardalotus > Pardalotus punctatus. The sequence goes on along the minus strand of VZTX01009011.1, from coordinate 29,292 downwards.
ACAAACAGGGAAGGAAGGGGACCAGAAAATGGGTAACATTTTAAATGCTGGTTCATGAGCATTTGGTATGTGAATGTGTATCAGCACACATAGAAAAGGGAAGATGTGCAGGTTTTGGTTGCTTTATTTTTTATTTTTTTTTTTTTCATTCTGCAACCCTGTCACTTCACAGAGAACACCAGGGCCTCAAACAAGCAACAGCTTCTGCCATTGATGCCTATAATAGGACTGTGCTGGTAATAAATTACAGCAATGAGCTTGTTAGCAGAGTGCAGGCCTTAAACACTTGCTTAGTTACCGTAGCTGTAGCTCCAGATCATCAAAGTGCTTGAGGCGACCCAATGCCTGCGACAGGAGAGCGTCCCTAACCCAGGCTCTGCCGGGGAAGGGGCAGGATTTCCATCTCTGCCTGACAGGCCTGTTAGTAAAAAGGCTCAGCAGCACTCAGCACAGCTCTGCTGCAAAGATAAGTAGCGACAGCATTTTTACTTTTTTTTTTAACTTTTTTTTTTTTGTTTGTTTGTTTATTTTTTCTGTTTGTTTTTTTGTTTTACTATGTTATTTGACCTTCTACTACTAAGGTGTGTACTGAGTAGTTGCCTATAGGAAAACCTGCCTCAACCTATTCTGCAGGCAGAGAACAGCTTATCTTCAGTCTTCCATGAAAAGACTTAGATGAAAGCGAAGATGAGAGCTTGTTTCACTCAATACCAATCAAAGTAATATAATATGTATTTGCTTTTCTCAATTACAGGCCTGAAATGGGAGGCTCTAGGGGAAAGATTTTTTTCTGTATTTTTTTTTTTCTCTGACAATCATATCATTTTAATGCTGCCTGCTATTTATGCATGGAGGAAGGGAAAAGAGAGAATGACAGCATGAAACACTGTCGCCCAGGCTTAGAGCTGCAAAAGCTGAGGAAATTCAGCAGCAGGCCCAGAGCTGCAGGCTGCTGCATGCAGGCCAGGAGGAGGAGGAGGCAGGGGAAGCAGTAACTCATGGCTGCAGCCAAGGGCTCCTTTTGCTGGTGACGTGTCAGCGTGTGTACACCTGGGGACCAGGTCTGGTGGCCTCCCTTCAGCCATGTCTGGTGCACTTTTGATGTGGGGCAGAGCCAGAAAAGCTGCCTGAGGGGAAAGGCCAAAGGCCTCGTGGGGACCTGGGGCGTGCACGGCCGCAGCCTCGGCAGCTCTGCTGCTTTGCCCAGGTCTCACCATGGCTTCTCCCAGAGCAGTGCCAGAGGCTTTTCCAGCCCACTTAGCACATGGCCTTTGCAGCACCAAGCATGGTGAGGGAGTTGCCCTCCATGGGGCTGAGAAGAGGAGGAAGGAGTTTGCTCAGCTCCTGCTGGGAGTACAGGAGAACAGGGAGTGTCTCTGATATTGGGAGGTTTGGTGTCAGGGAATGGGACAGGCGGTGCAGAGATGTCCCTGGGAGAGGCCCAGAGCAACTGAGGGAGGAACCTCAAGAGGTTATGTGGTGGGAAGGGAAGGCTGGAAAGGCAGCAGCTTGTACAGCTACGTTTGGGGTGACATATCAAGTGCGTTGCTTTTGAATGGGTAAAACAAATCACCGAACTTGGCTGTGCTTGGAGAGATATGTCTGACCATCTGTGTGCTTAATTACTTTCCTTTTCTCATGTAGGAACTAGTCCAAGCTCCAATAAAATCAGAAGAACCTTGTTGACTTAATGGATTGTGTCATTTAGGGCCAGGATAATTTTTTTAACAAATACTTTACAGTTTGGGGGGTGGGCAGAAGGGCAATTGGCCAGCTCAGCTTCCTTTCCTTGCAATTAACTTTGGTTAGTAAAAATTTTATTCTTTTTAAAAATTATCTTTTTTAAAACCCGAATGTTTGTTTTTGCAAAAGTATACTTACTTTTTTAGAAAACTTTTAATGATTGAATGAAAAGAAACAATACAGATAATTTTTTGTGGCTTTATATTTCTAATTTATTATTTTTTCTGTTTCCCTTTCAAGAAGCTAAAAGGGAAGGAATGAAAGGAGTAATTATAAACTTCTTTTTCAGTAAGATGCTTTTGAAACTGAGTGTCTTGAAAGTCCCAAAGGAAAAAAAATCAGTTTATACAGATTGTCACCAACTTCTTCCCTCTGACTTAAGTAGAGTGTTCATTGGAATTCTAGGTAGTCACTGAGGAGGAGGAATCATAGAATTGTTTGGATTGGAAAGGTCACCTAGTCCAACCTCCCTGCAATGAACAGGGACTTCCATTAGATACGGTGGCTCAAAGTCCTGACCAGCCTGATTGTGAATGTTTCCAGGGATGGGGCATCTGCCACCTCTCTGGGCAATCTGTTTCACTGTTTCACCACCCTCACTGTAGAAGAATATTAGTGTGAGTCTACCCTCTAGTAGTTTAAAAACATTAACCCTGGTCCTGTTACAACAGGCCCCGCTAAAAAGTTCCTATCTTTTTTACGAGCCGCCTTTATATAATGGAAGGAAGCGATAAGATCACCCCAGAGGCCTTCTCTTCTCCAGGTGGAACAACCCCAACTCTCTCAGCCTATTCTTGTAAGGAGAGGTGTTTTACACCTCTGATCGTCTTGAGGTCCTTCTCCGGACTCTATCCAACAGGTCCATGTCCTTCCTGTGCTCAGGACCCCAGAGCTGGATGCAGTGTTCCAGGTGGGGCCTCACCAGAGCAGAGCAGAGGGGCAGAATCCCCTCCCTTTCCCTGCTGCCCACAGTGCTTTGGATGCAGCCCAGGATACAATTGGCTCTATGGTTGGGTCATGTCCAGCCTGTCACCAACCAGCACCCCCAACTCCTTCTCAGCAGGGCTGCTCTGATCTGTTCGTTCCCCAGCATGGATTCATAAAGGGGACTGCCCCAATCCAGGTGCAGAACCTTGCACTTGGCCTTGTTAAACCCAATGACATTTCCATGGGCCCACTTCCTGAGCTTGTCCTTGTCCCTCTGAGTGTCATCCCATCCCTCAGGCATGTCAACAGCATACAAGGGAGTTCAGTTTGTTCAGTTCTCAAATTAATTTGAAATCTGTGGAGCAAAAATGTTCTCAATATGTTAACATCCATCTCAAATTCAGCAGGTCACTGTCAATAGTGCAGCTCAGAACTGGAAGGTTAGTGAAGTGAGGGTTAAGATGCAGTATTTCAGAGAGTGGGACTGATGTGTCAATGAACACATACAAAGGTGCTAAAGAAAGCTACAGGTAGATATCAAGGTCTTATTCACTACTAAAATTGCTAGCCTGCCTTGTGTATTCAAGCTTCCGGTTTTCCGTTTAAACCAATATTTACACAGAATGAAAATATTCACACTATAAAATTTTCAGTATATAAACCTCAGTATCCTCCTAATTATTCAGTCAGCTGTTTGGATGTGTGCACTGACAGGGACAGTATGAAGGAACAGTGGCTCAAGTGTTTTTTAGTGTGAAGGGTGTTTTTATCTGTGTTAGCAACTGTTCACTAGGCAGCAAGCCCTTAATAATAAATATTTTTTTAATCCTGATTTTGTTTTATTTTTTTTATTTCCTATTTCTGCAGCTTGCCCATCAGCTTCATGCCAGTCTTGGTCAGCCTCATCTGAGGGATCAGAGACAGTGAAAACTGTCCAGTTTCTCTGTGGGCTTTTTCCTACTGCATGGCTTTGTTTATAGGATTTTAAAAATTTATTTCTATAAAGAACCCTTCTTTGCACAGAATCCCTGACACCTTTAGTGGATTTACTGAGAAGCACCAAACAAGTTTTTAATGTGTTGCAAAAATGCAGCCTCCTCTGAGGAAGAAGGTGTTGTTTTTACAGCTTGGGACAAAGTGTAAGACAAAAATATCTGCCTGAACACAGAGCATGGAGCACTGGGAGATTAATTTCTAGGATGTAAAGTTTCTGGAGATAGAGAGGATGTAGAAGGGCTCTGTGTGTTTAGGTATTAGCTGGTCTTATCTGAGAGATGGCATCTCCGTGATCCTTTTTCCCATGCTATAAAATCAGATATAGGTTTGGGGAAAGACTATGCAGTCTGGGTCAGAAAGCGATTTTATTCTTTGGTGGTTCCCTCTAAACTACTAATGAGATTGAAAATGATTGATCCTTTTGTTGAGGTGCTTTGGAAGGGCTGAGCATACAACTTAAGGCCCATGCCTAGCAAAGCACAATGACAGTTCAGTGTGTAGAAGGCTCTGCTGGTGCTGAGGTAATGAGGGACCCCACAGCTGTGTTACTCCAAGGTTTCTCATAGTAATTTTCCATGAAGCTATGGAAAAATATTTATCCTTCCTTCTATAAACATGTCTGTAAGAGATTTAAGGGAAGGTGTGCATGGAGACATACAGAGAAAAAGTCCCCTTACATAGCCATAATTAACAAAATGTCTATGTTTTGATATTCTAGGAGGTTTCAAGAAAATCTGTGTTTTCTGTCACCCTCTCCATTTTGCTGCATAATTAGAAACAACATGTGTAGTAGAGAGGTCTCAGGTTCTTGCCCCCTCTGTGGCAGTACATGTGCTTCGAGGACCACTTTCTGGGATAGTATAGATGAAAGAAATTGTATTTGTTTCATGTTCTTCAGTAAGTCTGGGGTGTACAACATGTAAATAAATGTATATGAGGAAGACCCACATCTCTCTTTATCTCTTCCTTGCTCATGCATATCTGGATTTCTTGACTCTCCTCCCAGGCCTGGTTTTCACTTGGTTCCTGCCTCTATGAAATCAGTGCTATTCCATTGCAGCAAGGCCCTTTGCAATAATTAGACTGGTGCTTTTATCTGCAGCTCAGCCTCCCCAGCATCTTGCCAACATGCACTGTAAGGTAAAAGGGAGGGCCAAGCACATGCATACCCTCAAATGGAAAGTTGTGTTTATGTGGTTGTGGTTATGGTTGGGCAGTGACCAGCTTTGCATTGCTGGGCATACACAAGAGATGTGTATGACTTTTCTGAGTCTGCCGGTTCACTCAACATTATTTCAACAGAAGGTCTTTGATTAGGTTGCAGAATGCAAGATAAGAAAGGACTCATTTGACCAGGCACTGTTTCTCTTGTTGATCCACAGATATAGGACCTAAAAGGATGGGCACAGATGACTTTTCTGTGGAAGAATCTGAATAATCTTTCTAAGTGGGGATGAGCTGGCCATTATGGGATCAAATATTTCTTCAAGCCCAATCAAGTAGGCAGTGATGTTATTTTTCTCTGCAATGGGTAGCTTTCACTAAAAAAACCCCAAAAACCAAACTGACCAACTACACACACACACATGTACACACACAAAAATCCAGCCACAACCCCCCCACCCCAAACACCAACCAAATCTGTTCTGTAGAGCCAGTCAGCCCTATAATATCAGTTTTGTGAATAATCATGCCACTTTGAAATTGGTTCCTGGTCTGTAGTTGATAATGGAAACTACCATTTTTGGGAGCTCCTCCCTTGCCGTCATTTCCCATAGGTTTTAAATTCCAAGTTCTTTTCTGTTATATGTTCGAGAGTGTCAAGGTGTTTCAGTGCCAAACACATGTCATATTTTCACTTAGAATAGGAATGGCATTTCAATCAAAAGATGAATTGGAGTCATGACAGGATTCCTACCAAACACAGACAGGCATGATCCAATTCAGCTATTCTGTGCTCATGTTGTAGGCAATAGTATAGGAAGAAGAAAGAAGAAACGGATTTTAAATGACATTTCTTAAGTTTCCTCAATTAAATTTTAAATGCTTATTCCAATGAGGCTTTCCCTACCATTAACTGAATTTTAAGAAGAAATTGTGGTTTTTATCGAATCAGACTTTTGGAAAACTATTCTGGCTGTGTTTTATTGCTCACCTGCTGTTTTTTTTTTTTTCCTTTTGTGCTTTTGAAAAATGCTGCTTGCAGGGCTTGGGCTTGTTGGCTTGTGTTTTTTTTTTTGTTTGTTTTGTTTTTTTCCTTGTTTGATTTTGGGTTTCTTTTTGACTGAAATACCAATATAGAAGTATTAGTAGGAGGCCACTAGAGGTACTTGTCCTGATACCGTGTTTAATTCCTGCTTGGAACTTTTAGCATTGGTATCATTAATGGGGATATCATGGGCTGCAAGCACATCCTGCTGTGAATTGCTGTTGTGCAGGCCAAAGGGAATTGGCTGTTTCTGTAAGAGAAGAATTATGCCTTCAATGTTAAAAAGACATTGGGCTGGTAAGGAACCTCAGGTGATGAAATGCTATCCTACTCCAAGCTAAGCTGTTCTACTGATACTTTTTTTTCCAGTACAGAACTTGTTGCCCTTTTTCAATCTGAACATTATTTTTGCTTCAGCTTCTAGACACTCTTGTTTTTAGCCAAATTACAGATCTATCTATATGACTTCCATGTCTCCTGATGTCCAACCTGAACCTCCCCTGGTGCAGCTTGAGGTTGTCCTCTCATCATGTTGCTGGTTGCCTGGGAGAAGATGCTGACCCCCACAAACTCCTTTCAGGCAGTTGTAGAGGGCATTAGGGTCTCCCCTGAGCATCCTCTTCTCCAGGCTAAATATCCTCAGCTCCCTCAGCTGCTCCTCGTGGGACTTACCCTATAGACCCCAGATTGATCAGTCTTTGTTACTGCTTATTGTGTTTTTGCCCCTTTCTAGTGTTATCTGCAGTTGTTTTATACATTTTTATTTGTTTGGGCTATTAATATGTGTATTGGAGTGTATTGACCACAATGTGGCCAGCTGCAGGATTTCACCAGAAGCACATGTGGCTGAAGGGCACTGTGCTGCTGGTCTGCACTGCCCGGTGTGAGCCTTAGGCAGGTTATGAAGAAATGCTGGTTTTAGTGGGACTCTGTAAAGCACCTTGTGAAATTGTGGCCTTCTGCAAGACAGAGATCACATTGCCGCTTGCATATTTTACATATCACGTCCAAAATCTTGCAGTGTAATTACTATAGGGGCAAGAACTATATTCTGCCTGCCATAGAAATTCCCTTTTCCACCTGAGTACGTTTGAAGACAGTGGTCTCTGGGATCATCATCCTCCCCTACATGTTCCCTATGCCTGATACTTCTGGCCTAACAGAATTTGGCAGAGCTGACTACTGTTGATTCCAAGTAATGACATGTAACTGAGCTGGGGATCTTATTGCCACAAGGAATCAACAAACCTCAAGGCTTCAGCAGGATCCTGGAAAGAAAGAGAAGCTCATTTGTATGCAAGCAGATGAATAAGAGCATCCATAATTATGTGAGGAAGGTACTGGCCTGTCATATACAAGACCTGCTTCCTTTTCTAGATTACCATCACTCCTCTTTTATCCCTTCCTGCTTTGCTTTTCCCCTTCTCCTCCTTCCTCTAGCATAGCATAGTGCTTCTGTCTGCCTATGTTTTAATTTTTTCAACAGCTATATGATATCAAACAAAATTCCATCTGGTTCTCATCATAATGTAGAGAACTAGTCTATTCTTGTGACCCATATATAAAATTAATTCAGAGGGAGGAGATTTTAGGAAAATAATCAAAGTGTGTGTTTGGTTAGCAGCAGAAGGTGAATGATTTAAGTAGGACAGTTGTAGTCATTCCTCTCTTCTTATGGGATTTACACCCATGTATCTGGGGAATGTGTTGAGCCCTGTGCCTTGCTGTCTGCTACTTTCTAGTAGCCCTTCACTGTTATATTTGCTAAACCTTGTTTAAATGTTGACCCTGTCAAGTTGGGAAGAAACAGAAAAGAGAACTTCAAGAATGAGACAAAATATTATGTAATAATACTAAAATAAACATGGTACAGGAAAGGCAGGAAAGTCAAGTACAGTGAAAGCTGTAGAACGAGCTGAAAATCTTTGGGTGGAAGGTTTTTTCCAATGGAAAATGCTGATTCATCCAGCCCTTTGCAAAAGGTGTTAATTTCAAATAAACCTTATTTAGAAGAAGTGATTGAAAACCACTTCCATAACATTACGGTCTGCCTTTGAAGGTTTGAAATTACTGCAATTTTGTCTTTGATATTATTCAGGCTGTTTTGAAATTTTGGTTAGCTGGGAATTTCAATTTCTCTTTAGCTTTAGCGCTTTTAAATAATGGATTTGTTAATTAGCAGAGCTTGATTTTTCTTATTTTTAAATTTTTTTTTTTTAATTTTAAAATTTTTTTATTACATAGAAATGCTGTTTTTTCACATAAAGAAAAAAAAATAATTAGGTTTTTCAAGTCAGTTGTAAGGAGAGGGTAGTTGAGCAAGAGTAACCTGAAAAGTCTACAAAGAGAGTAGAGAAAATCTTGTACAATGGAACTTCAAGCAGTACCTGATGCTGAACCAGGGGTTTGGGTGGCAGGATCTCTGGGACATGCAGCACTGGATGTATATAAACAGACTGGTGGGAGGTATTTTGGTGAGACCTCAACCCTGTGTCGTGGCCAGAAAAATCTGCCACTGGGTTTCAGCAGGAAGAGTCCAAGGTTCCCTTTCCCTGTGACTTTCTTGATCTCAGCTTGACATTTGAAAGCCAAGAGTGTGGAGGAGGATTCCAAGTGGCCACAGCCCCTTTCCATGGTGTAGGACGGCAAACTGGCTTTCTTGATTAGTGTCTGGACTCTTCAAATTTTGAAAAAAGCTAGCAGGGCCCATCTGCCCGTGTTGCTGGCCTTCATACATTGTAAATTCATGGTCCTGTGGGGCTTACCTTGTCATGTCTGACCATTCAGGGGGTGACCATGCTAAAGTGTTGCTAGCAACCTCTGTGTTTCCTTACTGCCAGGACCTCGAGGGCCAGAGTAGGAAAGCAGGATGACAAGCAGTAGGTTTTTGTGGGCTGGCTTCTACTCTGATGAAAACCAGCCACTTATCCTTTAAGATACAGGTATGAGCAACTACGGAGGATCTGGGTGGGGGCAAGGCTTAAAACTCTGTGGGATTTTGCTCGGAGAACTGAACCAGAGAGAAACAATAATTGCCAGCTAGACATAACTATTAAGGTCTGTTTAAATGGCCCTAAAGGAAGTAAATAAACAACAAAAAAAGGTTTGTGTGCTAAGTGTTCACTCTGGGGCTTGAAGCTTGGCAAAGTAGCTATCTCCCAAATCTTTGTACAAAAAAAGTAGACCTTTGAAATTATTATTTTACAGAAACATTATTGCATCAATGACAGAACAGACTCTGTCATAAATTTTTCCACTTAATGGAAACAATTTTGGCTAATTGCCTGGGATAAGCAAAGACTGAGAATTCATCTGATGCTGTATTACTTCCGTGGCACAGAGAGCTCTAGGTGTCCGGGTGACATCATTCAAGGGAGACTTGTATCTTAGCTCCTTAGTCAGAAGAACATAGGTACAATGTTTTGCAGCTGTGATTTGTATCCTCTAAGTCAGGAAGGAGGTTTTAGCCATAGCAACCCTCTGTAACCACTCTTCTGGAAGAAGCAGTACATCATGGAGGGGTTAAATGGAGAAATGGGGACAGCTTAACTTGTGGTGAGGACTGTGACACTGCACCTTTGCCAGTAATGGTTTGCTGTCATGTGTTGAGCTGTGAACTATTGCAGATCCACTGTTATTTCAGGAGCAGCAGAGCTGTCCTGGCATGAAGGATGAAAATCTCTGGTGTAGGTGTGGGAGGGAAACCTGGGGAACTACTGCAGAAGTTGCAGGGTAAGTCCTTTCCCTGCATGACTCAGTGCTCGCTAAGAGACACGGGTTCAGCAGCTACCTGGAGACATGAACACATGCCTTGATTGCTGCAGTGAGGAGCAGTGTGGGGACTGTGTGGGCATGACCTGCGGCTGTGCTAGCAGTGCTGCTGACCTGTCCTAAAAGCACCCTTAGAAAATATGCACAGAGGCCCAGGCTCCTGAGCGCTCCCTCTGGGAGGGAAACAAAACATGTCTTTTGGAAATAAAAGCAGAAAAGAAGATCTGATAGCACAGCCTGCTGAGCCCAGCATTCCTGCTCCTCACAAGGACAATGTTCTATGATGATTCCTGTTGTATAGAAAGATGAGGGGATGCATTAGTAGGATGATTGTATCTGATTTGCTGTCCTTAGCATATGAAAAGCTTGCTGAAAATTGGGTGGGTAGTAGGACTGAGCTATGATATTAGAAGAACCTGCTGAGCCACCTTTGTAACTACAGCATTGTTACAAGGGAGAGGCAAAACCCAAGTGCAATGAATGACCTCCTCTGCAGCAACAAACGGCTTCAAGGTGGGTTAACAGATATTCCCCGAGTTCCTGGTACAATCTTTTGTCTATTGCAAATTTGATTTCAGCCAGGGCTTAACCACCATCAGCAAACCATATGAAACACATGTTCTCCTGTGGGTCACGTTTAGACCGTGAAAACACAATTTTAAAAATATGTCAGTTGGCATGTTTAGTTAATGCTGGTTTAAAAGGTTCAGTCTGTCTAAAACAATATTTAAAACAATGAGAGTATGCATATGCATTTTTGAAAACTTCTTGAATACAATTAGTCCCTTTTGATAAAAGGTATAATGTATATGCAAAATTTTGCTATTCACAAAGCTCAGGCTAGTAAAAATAAAGTTATTTTCCTATTGTAGCTGTGGCCTAAAGATGCATTGAGATTCTTGGTATTTTAATAGAGATAGATGATTTCAGCTGCCCCTTAACCTTTTCAGACCTGGTTTGTTTTGTGCCTGGTGTAGAGAGCTTGCTAATAAGCCAATGCGAGGCGCAGCACGGGCACCTTGCAGGGAGCCAAAGGGACCCAGGAAGGTGCATGCAGCAGGAACCAGGCCAGCACAGCAGTTCTGGCTGAGCGCTCAGGTTAGTGCTCCTCCTGCCCCAGCCCTCTTTCACAAGCATGCGTTTTAATGATGAGCTAAATGAGCTTGCTTGTGTAATTGTGCGATGCTTTTGGCTTTGGTAGTGAATCATCCTCAGCACGCATCCAGGGGTGCCTGTGGAGCGTGGAGAGCTCCTGGCAGGGTGCCGGGCATGCGTGTGCTGAGAGCTGCAGCTGCAGCTGCGGGCCCTGGGGACCTGGCAAGCTATGGGCCCCAGGGACCAGCATCCGGGACGTGTTTGTAGCTTGTGTGCAACTCACCATGAGCCATTCCGGATCACCGGGGTCCCTTCCTGTCCCTATGCTTTCCAATGGGGTGGGCGGCACTGGCTGGGGAGAGATATTGCTACTTCAGTTTATCTAAGGAGCTTCGATTTTGTTCCCCCTCTAAATGTAAATATTTTTATACCTGCTAAAATTAAGTACAGTTAAAAGATGAAGGGAAGCAGGAAAGCTGGTAAGCTGGTTATCTGTTCAGCTCTGAGAAATCCCAAGGTTAGGTAAACAGCACCAATTTTTTAATTTTTTTTTTTTTTGCAGGTATCTAGGGGAGTATTACCTGGGTAACACAGGACAGAGGGGTGCTTGTATACACATGGCTGCAGGGGTAGCTGTCTGGGGAGTTTAAAAAAAAAGAGAAATAGTGTCCCATCTGACTTAAATATTTACATAGTTTTAGTTGAGTAGGAGAAGAATTTTTAATTTCAGTCGACCCAAACATAAATGGTGAGCTTCTTCAATTCTATGGGGTGAGGGGCTCCTTCAGCTGAACCCCTTTTCCCTCCTACTTATATTTTCTGCTAAAATAGTTTGTCTTGGAACACAAGTCTATGCCCTTACTTTTGCTATCGGTTTCAACTGCCTTTGGTCTGACCCTGTTGCCTGTGTAGGCAGAAACCAGAAGTTTTAAAAACCAGATGTTTTTCTCTGTGTACACATCTTTCTTCCCCTCCTGCAATACACACGCCTCCATCCCAGCCCCATATTTTTATTGCTATTAGATTCTTAAGGAAGGGGACATTAACTGTCTGTAAGGATTATGAGCAAACTGGTTTTCTACAGTGTTGTTTTAGATTCTTTGTACTTGAAACTGATTTAATCTGCATGTGTAATTAACAGCATAAATCATTGTAGATGTATATATTGTAGGTTTTTGCCAGCTAAAGAACAAAATTAAATTTCTCCAGATCTTTTCCTGTGACACCTTCATCCCTTCCCCACCCTCTTTTTTCTCCTTGCTTTTAGGAGTGCTGGTGAAGAACCCAGCATAAATTCAGCCTAGCCTCTCTCTCCTTCTTTTGTGCTCCTCCTTTAAATGGGATGTCTGTTGTGGTCATGGTTAGGACTTGGAAGCTGCCTGATCTTAGCAACCGACTACAGCTTTCTGCTCTTCTCCTGTTACCTCAGCATGTGCAGCCCTGGCAGTGTTAAGGTCTGTTCAGGCATGTCAGTCCACCAGAGCCTCAGGTTAAACAGATGTGGCTGGCTTTTGGTTTAATCTAAAGGTAAAGAAAAACACAGAGCTATTAGTTGGCTTTTTGATAAGTTTTAAAGAAAAGTATCCCTGATTTCAAGTTAAACTGTAAATGTTTTGACCCTAACTTTTGAATGGTTGATAGAAATGGGTGCTTTTATTAGAGTAGTTACAATGGACAGCAAGGTTATTTGCAAGCAACAGGTTTTAAAGAGCTTCCCTTGTTTCCAGGAAATAGAAATTCCCTGTCCCTGCTAGAAAGAAGCATGTCTTGGCAACAAAAGATGATTTCGTGAGGATCCTTGAGCTGCCACAGCCTTGCAGGATGAGGTTGTACAATGTGGTGGCTTCAGTGGTAGACCTGGGTGAAAACATTTCCCAGCCCTCCTCTCTTCCTCCTGCTCCCATGTCAGGCCCTGCTGCTCCTTTGACTGTGCCGGTCAGCAGCCTCCATGGTGGTGCTGTGACCTGCACAGAGGCACCCTGAATTAAATTGTCCCCAGGTCTGGGGGAGGAGGAGTGGGCGAGGACCTGCAATGCAGAAAGGGAACTGGCCCTCCACTGCATGTGCAGGGCTATGGTGGTTTGCAGAGCCAGCTGCTCTGTCTATGGCTTGTGCCCCTTCTCCCCAGCACAGAGGGGGAAAGGTTCCTGGCCTCCCAGGAGGTCTACCAAGGTCTGGGTAGGCAGCAAGGATCTCTCCTTGTCTGTCCTTCATCTTTTTTTGTTGCTGGAAGTGTAGTGTTGTGGTGACATTTTCTGAAGAGTCAAAAGCAGAACACACAAACACTGGGGTGAAGTGTTGAAGGCTGAATGATGCCGCCATCCTGCACTGGCTGATCCCACCCTGTTAGCCCACCCTTGGCTTCATTTACCTGGAACAAAACTGAGTTCAGTAAGGCGCTGAGCATAAAAGAATAAGCAGAGGTTCTTGTAGGCAGAACAATGAAGAATCTGCTAAGGAAAGTGAACTAACTGCAGCAAAAATGCATTTGGCAGATATATCCTTTCTGTTTACCAATATTATGCAAACTTTTTTTATTTTAACCAGCTTTTCATCTTGCTCAGTGAATGGTTAGAGGGAGCATAGCTGAGTCTGGAGAGTATTTGTACATTATTTGAATATTTGTTATTTGTTTTACCTCTGTTGATTGCTTGCTATGAGCTGTGATTTTTTTACTACCTTTTTTTTCCCCTCTTTGTTTTTTGATACCTGCCTTGGGAATTCCCAAGCCACAAGAAACTTTTACATTAGTTCTGCAAATGCTTTCAATGCAAATTGTTATGTCCGTTTTTTAGCGTATCTTCATTAATGGATATATGTTTGCACAAGAACCTCAGTGTTATCCATGTTTGTGAACCTTCTGGAAGATGGAACTAAATTGTTATTAATGTTTGCAGTAAGCTTATGAAAAGAAATCTTGAACGCTGTGCGTTTGTAGGGGTTTCTTGAATAAATATCTGTAAATACTTCTTTCCCCTGTTGTACTATTTCCTCCAATATGCATGTATCTGGGAAAAGCAACACCTTTATGTTTTTAAAAATGAGGTCTTTATCACTTATCTCTTATCACAGAAAAGGATATATTTTCATGAGCTGAAAATAACATATTCTTTAAACTTTTGCTGCAGAGCGATGGGAACTCTGGACTATTGAGCTCAGATGCTTCTGGAGAGATTAGGAGTAAATAGCAGGGTGAATTCTGCCTGTCTCACACTATCGCTTACTGGAAATAAAGCCTCTCTGTACTGGCAAAACAGGAGTAGAGTCTGCAGCACATGTGATTGTCCCAAAGCAGAGAGCAGCATGGAGCTGGTCTGGCAGCAAGGTCTCCCACCTGGTTTGTTTAGTGATGGATGGCCTGGGAGAGCCCTTTGGTAGGGTCGTGGGTCCTGGGTACTGCTCCACCCTCCTGAATGGAGGGAGTTCACCTGGGAAGGCTCCTGTCCTTATCAGGCATTTTCTGAAATGAGAACACTCCAAGTTCCCACATGCAGCCCTATTTGTTCATAAAGCCCTCCTGCAGAGATGTCTATTGCAGCAGCCCTTTTGTCTCCATCAAGATACGAAAATTCCATGTAATTAGTGAAGGCTGTTTACATATTACATATGGTCATCCCTTAAAATTTGTCTCATCCCACATGCGACACACTCTGTCTATGCTTGAATTGTTTGTTTGACTAGCCCTCATTTACCTGGAAAAAATCCTTTTTCTAGTTTGGGTTTTGGTTGTGTTTTTTGTTTTCTTTTTAATTTCATGCCTTGGTATTTTAGAAATTCTTCAGTAGTCTTTGAAGGTAGTTTCATGTTGAGGCAAGTCTAATCCCTTTTTGTAAGAGGGGAGACAGCTTTAACTGTTTTTTAAATTTTTTTTCAGAGGCATAGGGTTTTCAGAAAGTATATGCATATCTATCAGTCAGTTGCTTTTTAGCTTTTCCTTTGTGTCTTGCTGTTCAAGTCTCAGCAGAAAGGATGTTGTGTTGTCTGCCATCTCTGTGGTTTTGCCCTGTGTTTGTAGAGAGTGTATGTATTTACTATTTTGGTGAAATATATGCCTGTCCATTATTATGTTATACAAATGGGCTTTATCTGTTCAGCCCGTGTTGCTTGATTCCAAATGCATGATTTGTCCTGGGGAAATAATTAAATTCTGGCAGTACCTCCTGGTTTTCGTTCTGACAGGCCTTATCAGATAGCAAAGACTTTGAAATTTGCATGTCTCTTCCTTTTTGTCTGTTACTTCTACTAACACAGGTAGAAGTAACATTGAGCTTATGTGTGACTTGGTATGTATGCAACTATTATAATACACTCTAGAAATTTTGGGGATGCTATCAATAAGTCTTACAGCATATTCTCTTTTGGTTTATGGCCATTTTTTACTCAAATGGATTCACTTTGTCTGCTCAAGGCAGATGAACAATATTTGCTGTTAGATTAATTGAAACAGGAATATAGAAATACATGCTGTAGTTCTCAGGAAGGCTCCTTGGTGATACTTTTGGTCTTTCCAGACAGAGCTCAGGATATACATGCACAGCTACCCCTAACACATGGTCAGGTCCATGCATGCAGAAACTACAATAATATGGCTGTAGACTTCACACATTAAGCTGTCAGGTTACCCAAGGTAGAGGAGACACATACTGTATTACTGCAAAAGGACCTATTTAAAATTTGTTTGCTGTGGGTTGTATCTTTTGCACTCTGTCACATCTTTCGTACTCCTATATGTGCTGTTACAAGAGGCTACACTATGGCACTTGTCAAAGCAGAAATTTTGAATTTATAGCATCAGTATTTCTCTGTCACAGCATTAAAGTGATTTCTCTAGCAGACCCCCTCTGAAATGTGCTAAGTACTTTGGTGTTGGGAGAACTGCTAGGGTAGCTTGGTCCACTGAATGTAGGGTAATGTCTAGAAACAGGGAGCACTGCTTTCTGGAAGAGGTTTGATGACAAAAACCAGTTCATGCAGAGGAAGTAATTAATGCTGGACAGCCTTGGCCTACCTCTTCATGCTGAAGTGTCAGACTTGGTGTCAGAAATAAGTGGCCTCCTGTGAATACCTGAAATCAGACACTTAGGGATCTTTATAATATATGCAAGCAAAGAACCATAATGCCAACAGTACAAGCCAAGAAGGCTTTGACATTGCTCTAAGTATACTGAAAAAAGAAAGAGAGGGTCAGATCCTGTTAAACCAGGATCTTGCAGTACCAGCTATAGATTCCAGAAGGGCCCGGGAGTGGAATCTTGAAGAAGCCTTTGTAAAATTCCTGGTGCACTCCAGAAATATCTTCAAACTAAGGAAATGAAGAAAGTATCGCATGCAAAAGGTTTTTGTCAGCCATTGCTGGGAAGTGCTTTGTTAATATAATTGGTGCAAAACAGATTATTTGTGTGAACATCAAATCTTAAAAGTCAAACTCTAGTAATGAGGAAATTCTGAACAGGACTACACAGAAAGCTATGAATAAGCTTGACAAACATGGCAGCTATGTTCCAAGAGAGTGAGGTAGCTCACATCAAACACAATGTAAACAGAGAGAAGAAAAAGTATAAAAACAAGCTAAGTTTTTTGCAGGAGCAAATACATAGAAGAAAGCAGGAAAAGATAAACAAATGCAAAGGAAGTTCTGGGGAGAATAAATTCTGCAGTAGTGAGAAATGCTCCAAGTACAGTGCCACCTGCATCGATTGTAGCAGATGCTATCACTGTTGAAAAGTTTTGTAAGTATTTGTAGGAAAAAAAAAAAGCCAGTACAAGATAGTGCTCCAACTCTACAATAACAATGTGGAATGGCTGTAAACCTGAAGGTAATACCAGCACAGGGCAGCTGCATGCAGACAGGAAACTGTGTCATGTGGTGGGGGCATTATATCAGTGAAGTCATTGCACTGTTAAAGGGAAGAATGTGAAAATATAATCAAGCACCGCAAATATTAGTCAATATTTGCCAATGAAAAACTCAGGGCAGACACCAAGGGGAAGTGCAGTTAGTACTAATGTTGCTACTCACATACTAATAAATTCATAACACTTGTGACATGCAGTATGGGACAGACAAGTGATTCATACAATAGAGACAAAAAAAACTCTAAAAATATAGTCCGAGCAGACATATATTGTGGTATTCCTACAGCAAAACTTCTGAAAGATTATCAAAATGTTTTTGAAAGTCTGAGATTTCTTTCAGGCACTCTGCACCTGGAAAAAGATTAAAGAATTCAGCTGCTATAGTACTTGCCCCACAGAGTAATTGCTGTATGAGGAGGAAAAAAAGTGAGATATAGAGAAACTGGGGAGAGGAGGGAAGGTAACATTGCCAGTTATAAAGTCAACACAGGCAATCAACATATGGTCATCATGGAAAGACAACTGGGTTGTAATTTTGAAAGCTGAGCACCTTGGAGCTGCTCACCTCAAAGTGTGTATGACTGGGGAACCAGTGGCAAAAATGAAAAGCAGCCATCTGTGACACTGAGTATCCAGGGTAATGGCAAGTGGATGCAGAAAACACCTTACCTTACCATATTTTGGGCATCTGTAAGTAAATGGAGGTGGTTGAGGATGACATTTAAGATCAAAGCTAAAATGAAGGTTATCAGGGCTGCCACTAAGATATTTTAACATACAGGATCTGTTACCAATTATACTTTTGTAGACTGATACAGAGACTAATCCCAGAGGCATGGAAACTGTGTCAAATCAAAACCTCAAACTCATCAACCTGTTGGAAACAGGGAAGTTACTCCATGGCAGAATGGAATTAAGACAAAACAGTGTCTGTCTGCAATAATTTATTTAGGATGCAGTTTCCAGTTTGCGATGTCGTCACCCCAGTGGTGCCAGTGCCATGGTAGATACCCACAGTGAATTCATATTTTATACCTCCTTGATCAATTTAAGCTCTTACCCATTCTCAGGTTCTTCCTGAGAGTATTTATTCCTAGCTTCTCAGCAGCCACTTGGAGATCTGGGTGCAAACATGTATCATGGGGTATTTTCCAGACTTACTGCACCTGGTACAATTACCTGTGCTACCCATAGACAGTGGCACAGCTGCCACTTACAAAAATGTGCTGGTGACCCTTCTGTGTCCTCTGGAAATTATACCAAACATGGTGCCAGTGAGATATTTCTTGAGATGTTCTTCAAAAAGTTTAGTTAATTTCTTTTATGCCATACCATTCTGATTACCAGAGCTAAGAGTCAATCGTGTTGGAAAGGGATTTTGGTAGTAAGTTGGGGGTGTTTTTCTGGGCCAGAAGTGTGGATTTTGGGTACAGGGATGTTGAACCATTTGCATCCTGTGGCTTTTAAATTTTCACGTTTCTATTTTGACAGCTGTCTCTGCCCTCTATAATGCCACATTCATCTATATGAAGGCAGTCTATTGTAACATAAACATAATGACGACAGGAAACTTAAGCACCTGAGGAAACTTTGACATTAGGCCTTGTGAATTTTAATGATGGAAATGTCTCCTCTGAACTGGGCAACTCTGTACTTTCTAGAAAGTGCCTCTGAAAAAGTCTTTATTGAGAAGTACCTGTTTTCTGCCTTAGCCTGGCTCTTCCATTGTGAATGGGAATGTGCTTGAGAAGCAGCCCTGTGTGCCTGTCTCCCACGTCAGTTTGCAGTGGTCAGTATGGTCTGGCAGCTGCCACGATCAGAACTGCTCTAAAGAACTGCAGGCTCCTACCCTGGCTAGTGTAGCTGCAGATCTGCCCCTCTGCCCAGCTCTAGAAAAAGAGTGAAGACATTTGAGCAAAAAATGACCATCAACCATAAGAAAATATGTCACTAAAGCTCCTGACAATAACTCCACAAGTCTTTTAGGGACAGCAGTGTTTCAAATAAAGTGTAGAGAACTATAAAAGAGACAGAGGAGTGTATGATTACCAACCTGGTATAAAAAGAGCTTGTAGCAAGAAATTGTGCAACTAAGATCGTGAGATCTCTGTCCTGATAAAGAGTAAGCCAAGGTAGATATGGGCCAGTGTGTGGGTAGTGGCTGGAACGAATTGTCAAACAAGCCACTCAATGCAGACAGATGTGTAAGAAGGGGATAGATGTAGGGGAGGAGTTTCACATGTCTCCCAGAGTTATCACAATGAACAAAAAGTCCAAGATAATATAATCTGAAAGCAGCTGGATCAGTCTGTTGAGAGCAGAAAATATTTAACAAAGATGTAGTGAAGCAACATATTAAAATGCTGGCGATGTCATATTTTTGTCATAATAACCCTGGTTAGCCAATACCTGATGAGCAATTGTAAAGCATGATGCAATGAAGCCAAGGGAAAAAAGATAAAGAAGTACACAGAGTTTCTGAGAGGCCTTGGAGACCTTTCCACCTGAAGCCATATGAATTGCCTCGTTGTAAATTACTGTTTGGATTTTGAGAAATCGGTTAATTGTTAAATGTTGTTATTGTGTCTGTAGTGGACAGATCATAAAATCATAGAATGGCTTGAGTTGAAAGAGACCTTAAAGATCACATGGTTTTACACACCTGTGCACCAACCCCCCCCCCCCCCCCCCCCCNACCACACTCACAGCAAAGAAGTTTTTCCTAATATCTAATCTAAACCTACTCTCTTTTAGTTTGTGTTCATTCCCCCTTGTCCTGTCAATACATGCTCTGTAAAAAGTTCTCAATTTTTCTTGTAGGCTCCCTTTGGGTACTGGAAAGCTGCAATTAGGTCACCCCAAATTAGATCACCCCCTCTTTTTTGCAGGCTGAACAAACCCAATTTGCTCAGCCTTACTTTGTAGATGCTTTCAGGTAATGTGTGTGTTCCAGACTTTGATTTTTCCATTGGGGGATTCCACTGTGCTGGTGTTGAGTTTCAGCAATTTACTTGGCAAAGAGAAATTGGTCATAATGCGTTATTGCAATTCTACAACAGTTCAAGTGGCAGGACAAACCTACGTTTTTAGGCCACTAAGGTTCTCCTAGACAAAGTTGCAGCAAGGGAAGAAAATAAATGGGAAGCTTTTCTTGCCCAAAGAAAGCGCTTGGAGAAAATATAAGAACATCCTGCTGCAAAAATTGACGTCAAGCTGTTCTTGGACTTTGGTGCCTATTACTCAAGCTTACGACAACTGTCTGAGAAATAATTGTGTCTTAGTGCTATGTAAGGTCTTTTTAGACAAATATTCACAGGTTCTATATGGGTAGTTCCCTATGAAAATAATTATTTATTTAGCCTTTAGCTCCTAAAAGATTAGCTTTTAAGGACTAATCTAGTTTGTCATGCCTCAAGATGCAATGTGTACTGGTTTGCTGAGGGTGAAGTGTAGGGGAGAAACCGTAGTTTTGTAATTTTGCCTACAAGACAAGTGATAAAAGAAACTTGAAAATATGATGTGGACCCAGTGGTGGAAGAGGAACTGGCCTCTCAGAGCAGAATTCCAAGAGTTCTGGGTCTCACAGAGACATGTATTTACTGGGCAATCAAAACTCGTGGAAGTTTTTTTTCCTCCATCCTTCAAACTGGAATGTGTAGTGTTTCTGTTTATACATGTTAGTAGCCCTTTTGAGTTCAGAGACAGCCCACATATTTAGCCATTCCCATGAGCAAATACTCTGGGTTGAGATTTCATTTTGTACTGCTTTGCTCCCTTACGTGAGGGGAGTTTTCATTCACTTGTTCACTAAGAGTACACATTGCTCAGGTAATGGCCAGTCCTTGCAAGTGTCTTTCCAGGCTGAAATAGGCAGCCCATGAGGCTGAGTTGGTCCCAGTGGTTTGTCACTTTCCTTATGAAGCTATTTTGACCTCTACTTTTTTTTTTAACTCTTCTGTTTTTGGTTTTTTTTTGTTTTTTTTTTTCTTTTTCCCTTTTTTACTTCCCTGCCTCAGTTTCTCTACCTGCAAAAACAACAACATGATGGTGATAGTTTGCCTCCTCCATAAGGGTTTGAGTGGATTAATTAGTTAATATATTTTAATTTTTTTAAATTTTGAAGGTGAAAAGTGAGCTTTAGATTTAGTCTAGGACCAAACGCACTTATTAATGAGAATATTATTCTGGAAGTTTAGCACAATATGCAGTATTAAAAAAGTGCAATTATAGTGGTTCAGTTAGTTAATATTCATGGGTTTTTTTTCAGCTCATGGGTTTGCAGTGAACACAAAGATGGGAAAGAGACTAAGGAATTACTGTAGCACACAGCAGAATGCATGTTGTGAACTCGTGTAACAAGTCATTTTGCCACTATAAAACCATCTTCAGACAGCTGCAAGGATTTTCATGTACTGGAGCTGGAACAGGAGAAAAGGAACAGATCTTGGTGGGTTTAGTGCTATAATAATAATAATAATAATAATAATAATAATAATAATAATAATAATCCGTTTTCCCTTCCAGGCAAAGCCACAGGGCTAGACCTTGCTTGTTGTCATGTTTAGTCACCTTTGCACTTTATCTTACCTGCAAATCTCAGGCTGAGAATCAAATTGCAGCCCTCCTCAGCAGGTTAAGTCACTGTGATCCACCTTCTATTGTTGAGGAGTCATTGCTAAACCAAATGCAGGAGGAAAATTACCTGTCCTGGGGTGAAAAGCAGAAAGGCAATGCTGTCCTTCCGTCTTGGGGAACCTGAAGGCAATGAAGCAGGAGAGTTCTGATTTTATTTTAAATTTGTTTTTAGCTTTGGGAACCAAACCTGGGTGTTTTTGTTGGTTTATTTTTGTTGTTGTTGTCAGGTTTTTTAATTCCCCCCTGCTTTCACTGTGCTATTTCTTTGCATGTCTGATGTATGGCCTGAAACCATTACTTCAGTGCTTTCCTTTGAGTTAATATTTAATTCCTTCTTAAACATTAACTGTGGCTAGAGTTGCTTTTGTAAAAGAGGACTGCTGTGCTAATAACACTAATAATTTCCTTTGAAAAGCATGGGAACAATATGGACCACTGTACATGTCTGAAAAGTAAACTGTCTCTGAATGGCATGTGCTCCTGTTTCACAAAACAAATATTGTTTTTCTCTTTCTTCTGATGTTTACAAACTGTTTCTGCCCAAACTGCAATCCATGAATATGCTGTGGTGCATCCATGTCTAGTCACAACCTTGGTTATGAAGCATAACTGTAGAGATCAATGTCCTCTCGCTCTCACCAGTTCATATGGTATTAAGTGCAAGTCAAATATAAATATATATATGTAGCTATAGCTACCAGATGAATGGCACTTGGCACAAACATTTCTCAACCACAGCCATCAGGAAGAGATTCAAAAAAAACTTTTTTTAAAGTTATCAGACACCAAAGACTGCATGGTCTGATTCATATTAGCTGTTTGTGCAGAGGTGTCTGTTTTGCCATGGCACCCTTAAGGTGGGAGCCTGAGTTGTCTCACAAACCCTCCTCTATGGGCAATGGGCATTTAGGGCCAGGGGCTGTGGGCAGCAAAGGCTAGAAGAGGAGGAGACCCATTTCCAAATGCTCAGAACAGGCACACCAACACACCTGACTGAGCCAGGCAGGCAGCAGCATGGTGCCAGAGACATCACTGAGGACTGGAGGAGTGCTGCTAGGGTGGGGAAGCAGAAAGATGCATAGTGGTGAGACAAAAATTTCGAGGTAACTGCTCTTCCTTTTGTCGAGGAAGGGGTGGTGTACACTGCGGTCACATGTCCTTGCTAGATGCTGACAAGAAATGTGGAGACTCCACCAGGGCCTCCTCTGGGAAGTTCTTAAACCTGTGGATTTTTGCTTATTCCTCCTCTAGGGAATGATTAAGAGTCTGATTAGTGCTGCAGCCCCAGAGACCTGACTGCTCTTGAAGGTCCCTCCCTGCACCATCAGCACAGAGAGGTGTTTTCCTGTGAGGAAGAGTGGGACCCCTGCCTATGTTTATTGGCAGCTGAGAGAGGAGAGGAGGTCTCCTCCTGGAGGAGGCACTAAGGAGGTGGAGGAGAGGCAGGAAGGGGGTATGCTGGGTGGTGGGTAGCCAGAAGTAAGAGAAGTCCTTTCTGGACATGCATGGCTGGTGTAGCTCTGCTCCTCTTGCTGATGTTGTTCTGACTACAGTTAGCACAGGCTTTTAACCCTCCACTGATGCAATTAGCTTCTCCTAGATACCTTTTCTTCAGGGCAGGAATTGTCCTAATGATTTTGCCAGAACCGCAAAATAAATTTTTGTTATTATTCCCCCCACATTTGCATAGTAAGCCATGCTGACCAGTCAGCAGCTCTGAAGAAAGCATCCCAGAAATGCTGCCCCTCCAGTTCGGTCAGCCTAGGTGACTACCCAGTTTATCTCCTTGGAAGTGCTGGCCCCACAGAACTCCACTGTACTCTTCTTCATCCTTCAACAGACCTAGGAACAGAAGATGTTGGAGCAAAGGGCTCGTTTGGGAGTTTGGTACATACTCTTTTGCAGGATAAGTGTGAACAGAAAGCTGGGTCATTAGATATTTCAAAAAAAGAAGAAAAGGTTGAAACTTCCTTTTTAAAAAAAGCCCTGAAGCTCAGACACTGCTTTGCCCTCTCATCCTCCTACCTTGTGAAAACTATACCAGTCCAACAACATCCTTTGCTCCTCACCTTTTGCTTTTGTGAAAAAAGAGACATGCAGAACTGGGAAGCACCTCTTTGGTTAATGACTCTAGGCACTCCTGTCTCAGCAGGCAGGTTGCATTTGAGTGATCCTTTTCTTAAATTCATGAGGTTTCTTCTACAAGCAATGTATGTTTTTTGTTGTTTTTTTTTTGTTTGTTTGTTTTTTTTGTTGGTTTTTTTTTTGCGCCAAAACCCTACAAGGAAGCTGGGGCACCAGCATAATGCCTGGTAGCTTTCTTCTAATTCTTAACACCACCACCCCTCCCAACATCCAGCTGACATCAAACGTCAGTGTTGTCCTTCACTTTCCTCTGCCTGACAGAGGTAACACTGCTATCTCAGCTTGCAGGTGATATTTCACTGCACACCCAGCTGAATGGGTGCCCCTTGCTCCCCATGCCTGCTGCCCGGCTGAGCTGGCTTTCTGCCTGACCTTGTTTGTGTGTCACTGCCTCTGCCAGCTCCCTGCCCTGACAGGCTTCCCCTTGGCTCACACCAGGCTGGTGTGCAGGGCTATGACAGGTAGGAGTGCTGGAAGTGTTCTTGGTGAGGAGATGGGCCTAAGAACGCTTCACAAAAAGGAGTGGTACTCACAAGAGACCAAGGCAGGTAGAAGGCAGGAGGCTGCCTTGCCTATTAGACAAGGGCAATGCAGTATGTGCAGAGGTAAAGTGAGATAAAAATAGGCAAAATCAAGGTGAAAATAAGGGCAGAAGGACAGTAAACTCCTCCTTGGGGAAGAGAGGGCAGGCTGTTATTTATCTGGAAAGGACAAGAAGCACCGCAAAAGGCCGAAAGGGAGCACAGTCAAATTGGTAGCCAAGGAGAAGGATTTTGACTGTTAAACCTCTGTGTTCTTGTGCTGCCAGATACATTGCTGACATGCAGCGAGCCATGTTTGTGTTAGGCAGCAGGTATGGGATGACTGTGCGCTATGCAATGCCAAAGTATAAACTTCTCTCTTTCTTTGTATAAAAGCTCCAAGGATATCCCAAACATAAGACCCTGCATTTCAGATTTCTCTGTTTAGTCTGTGTGCTATAATTTAATCTAATATGACAAAATATTTGTAAGCACACACTTGGTTTGTCGTGTGTGTGTTTTACTGCTGATGTGAAGCAGAATTAGCATCCCACTTCTGATGCTCTTTCCTTAAAAGAACGACAAAAGCCTTCCTCCCCAGTGTGGACCTGATCTTTTGTTAATCTACGGTGATCAAGTTATATGACCCAGGGTCACACTAATCCTCAGTGGTCATGTAGTTACTATAGTTTCACTGACAGAACCAGGTTTGCACACTGCAAAGTGATGCAGGGTCTGTTTCTGGTAGGGGTAATTCTGAATGTATGCACAGACCCTGCTCCGACCTTTCAGTCTCCTTTGTAAATAGATTTGGTGACTCTTTGAACCAAGGAACGCCCCTTTCCTGGTCATTCAGCTCTTTCTTCTTTGCTCACACACTTCTTGGGGGGATTTAGCCTGGTTCTGGACTCAATGTGACTTTGGCGATTGCATTTGTATGGTGGGGGTGGGGGAAGGGAGGATTTGCTCAGATTTTGTCCCCTGCTTCGTAAAAATTTGTGTTGCTATTGACTCGCAGATAAAGTAATCCTCCTAGGACAAAGGTTACAGTAAAACTGCAAAACGATATTACTGGGAAACTTTATAGACGATGGGTGCAGATATTGGTAGTTCATTACTGTCTTAAAAACTCAGACTCTAGTTTTCTTTCTTTCCAGTAAACCTTAACGCACCTCAGACTCACCATGTGTCAGATTGGAATAATGACAATTTTTTACTTACTTTATAAATCACCAATGAGTCTTAGAAGGCAGGACAACACCATATTGATTAGTGTCAGGCAAGACCAAGATAAAGCTCAGATTCTTATCTGCTGGGCTTATCTTCTAACTGGCAGGTATGCTATGAGTCTGTTTGTTTTATGCTTGTGAAAAGGAAAACTCCATCAAAAAGTGTGATATTGCTTACAAAAATACTGCCATGACTCTGCTGATGACAGACTGTAATTTATTAGAAACCCAGACAACTCCTGGAGTTCACTTTAAGTTGTGTTGATTTCTCAATCCATTGCTTTAAATCAAGCTTAAATTTAAATTCACTGGTTCAGACTGCACTGAGAAAGTAAGTATTGTCAACTGGTATGCAATTTTCTTGTGCTTCTTAGCCACAGGAGGAAGAGCTGAGTGGCTTGGTGTGGAGCGAGGCACTAGTCATACAATGCATGGGTATTTAATGGGAAGGTCCTGCTCAGTGCTAGGCAGGATTTTGTCACATGCATGTTCCCACCCTCCATCTCTTCCCCACCACCTGTAGAGGGGGAAGCTGGGAAATGCCTCCTGTTTTGTTTGCCTTGCAACTGGAGAATGTCCTTCTCCAGAAATGTCAGCCAGTGTCAAGCAGCTTTCAGCAGCTCTAAATTTGCTAATGGCTTTAACTTACTTTAAATGCATTTCCCCTTTTCTGAATCTCTGCTCTTTGTCAATGGGATGGGGCTGGTCTCCTTTTGAGTTTGAAATGTGGAAACCTTTCTTCTCACTTGCCAGACGAGCTCTATGTTGGATGTAGCAAATGCAGTTTGATATCTCCAGCAGACTGTCTCCTCTCTGTTGTGTATCTCATCCTGTAAACTCTTCTCAACCTGGAGGCAAAAGCTGAAATGTCACAAAGCAAGCAGCTGCTTCTTCCTAAAACACCTGTGAGTCAGTCCCCAGTGGGCATGAAGATGAAGATAACCCAGAAGACTTGCAGGGGCAGGCTCCATTCATCACCTCACAGTTCCTTGCTAATCTGTTTTAACCATCCCAGACACATTTTTCCTCAGTCTTAAAAAACAATTCAAACTTCTTGTCAGTCAAGAGGACTGTGCTGACCACTGGATATAGGAGGAAGGTAGGGTTCAGGAACATCTGATCTGAATCTTAAACTGGCTTGCATTTGAGGTGTCTGTGTGCTTTGATTTCAGTGAATAATGACATCTCTTCTTATTTCCATTATTGTGAAAGTAGTTACTGACACTGCACATTGGACACCTGACTACAGACTAGCATTGTTGTATGTTGTCTCCTTGGTGATGCAGTTACCATTCAGTAATAATTACACAACATTAACCATGATACAGAGATAAATTGCTGAATTATTTTTAATACCTTGGGAAAAGTTCCATAATTGTCCCAGATGTAACATAAGTATGCTGTTTATCTGAGAGAAGAAATGAGCTTATACACATAGATTCTGCTTTCCCTTCTTTTTTTTCTTTTTTTTTTAAAATATAGTAGCTTCCATACTTCATGTAAATGAATGTGATGTACTAGTTGATGGAGAAGAAACTGTTGTAAACTGTAGTGTTCTATGTTCAACATGAGTTCATGTGTTGTTTTAGAGGTAAAAAGCCTGTTTGCTGAGGCTTGGTATAATACTCCCTGCTCTTTTGTTTTACTATCGTGTAGCTGAGCTGTCTCTGGAGAGACTGAAAAGAATTTAGGCAAAAGAATGAAAAAGGCTAGATTGCTTAGCCAAGAAGCAGGGCCAGGCTGATATAGGATACCACTGCCTATTGTATCTTCAGGCTGCAGTGTCAGGCTGAGGGTGAGGTAAATCCAGTTTGCTTCACTTCATGGGGCCTGAGAGGTTCTGATTTATAGTTGTGCTCTAACCTATGTCCTTGCATTGCAAAACTCACTCTTATAGTTAAATAAATTCAAAACCCACCAATTTTTTCTTTCTTTTTTTTCCCTGTGCATTTGAGGTTGTGGAGGTGCATATGTTTTTCATGTTTTTCAGTTATTTGACACAACCACAAAGGCTAGAGCTGTATTTGTTTAGCAACAATCCATTAACACCCACTCCCCAAACAAAAGCTGAGTAGCTCACCTCATCATCTGGACACAAGGTTTTAAGAAACTCCTGGAATAACATGAGAATTACTAGAAATGGGTGATCAAAATGAGATTTGTACTCAAGTTCATGGCAAAACACCTGTTGGTTGATACGAAGGTCCTGACAAAGACACCAGAGGCTTGTTGTGTTGGTTTTACTTGGCCCAGTTTTTGGTAGTGGAGGGGCCCAAAGATGACTCCTGTTAGAAGCTTCTGGAAGCTTCCACCCTGTCCAGCTGAGCCAATCCCTGATGGCTCTGAGGATGATGGACATGCTGCTGGCCAAGGCTGGGCCAATTAGAGAGGTTGGTTATGCCTCTGTGGTAATGTATTTAAGAAGAAATCAAAACAAAGGGGGCACACAGTTGTTTGTAGCCAGAGAAGGAAGAGGAGGTGAGAACATGTGAGGGAAACATCATGGAGACCCCAAGGTCAGTGGAGTAGGTGGGGGAGGAGGTGCTCCAGGTGCTGGAGCCGGGATTCCTTTGCAAGCCGTGGTGAAGACCATGGTGGAGCAGCTGTCCTCCTGCATCCCATGGGGTCCATGTGGGATGCAGAGATCCACCCACAGCCCATGGGGAGGTGATCACACTGGAGCAGATGGATGCCTGGAGGAAGCTGTATTCCAGTGGGAGACCCCATGGAGAGAAAGGCTTTGCTCATAAGATGGAACAGCCTGGCCCTGGAGGACTGCACTCCGTGGACGAGGGGCCCACGCCACAGCAGTTTTGGGAGGACTTCCTGCCCATGGGAGTAGCTCATGTTGCAGTAGGTGTGTGTGGACATCTCATTATCCTCCTCTGACTCTGTTAGTAGTAAATTCACTTTGTAACTCTAAGTTTTTTTTTTCCTGGTCCTTATCTCACTGGTGAACGCTTTGCTTGGTAACTCTTTCTTTCTCTCCTCTGCCCAGCTATGGCAGGGGAGAGTGAGCGAGCAAATGTCATGGGTGCATGGTGTTTGGCCGGTGTCAAACCATGACATTTTTGGTGGAGAATGCGGGCAATTGTGAATACTTTGAGATAAGGATACTCACTGGAGAAATAATGGGCAAAACAAGTAATTAATCATGTTTTTCAGTAGAGTGATAGTGGGAAATTTGTGTCATAGCTGGAGTGAAGAGCCGAGGGGTAGATTTTGTGTAATTTGTCTTTTTGTCTGCTGTAAGTGTAATCTCTCTCCTGAGAATGGCTGCAGCTCTCATGCCTGCCTTCTCACTCTTGGTCTTCTCCCTACAGCGTTCTTCAAGTTTTTGATCAGAATCCTTAGGTTTTTTGGTCCTCTTATCATCATCTTCATATTCAGAGTGGTGGTGCTTTTTCTTCTTTTGTTTTTTAGCCAAGTGCAACTGACTTGTGTGAGACTTTTCTACATCCTCATCCAGCATAAGATCATATTGGCCTCTTACTTTGGTTTTACCATCTCTTTCATACCAAGTTTTGAAGGTTTGTTGCGTTTCTTCTCATAGTCCTTGAAATCTTCCTTGGTATACCGTCAGACTTTTCCCTTCCACTTCATCTTTGTAACAGACTGGGTAAAATCCACATGTATCTGTCTGTCATCTATCAGCACATTGTCCATTTTGAAATAGGCTTTCTCACAGTCTTCCTCCTTTTCAAACTCAATGAAAGCATAACAAAGAGATTCACCAGTCTTCCAGTCTTGGATCACTTTACAGCTCTTAATGGCACCAAAAAGTGAAAATATTATCTCCAGGTCTTCACCTGTGGTCAAGGGATTCAGTTTACAAACAGCACATTTTCTGGTGGCTTGATGTCTGCATCTGGTAGGTCTCTCACCATTTCCAGAAGAATGGCATGAGTTTTTGCTTTTTTTTCTGCTGAACTTCTTCTATTTCATCTGCAGAGCATCCTTTCATGTCATCAATTTCTTCATCTACTCCTATTCTGCCTCTATTGAGCTGTTCCTTTGTAGGTTCTGGTGAGCGATCAGGAACACACAAGCCAGGCAGATCATCAAATGGGTTATCTAAAATTACTGTATGATTTATCCTGATATCTTGATAGGGGTTAAAATCCTTATCTACAAAGATTTCTTTAATTGTCTTCAATACATCCAT
>VZTX01009003.1:0-31053 GCA_013400915.1 Pardalotus punctatus | reverse complement strand
TGCCGCCGGTAGGGACAGCTTGCACCGGGACAGGAGGCTCCGAGCCCCGTCCCACCTGGCCCGGGGGACTCGCAGGGATGAGGCCTGGAGAAGGGGAGGCTGAGGGGAGAGCTCACCCCGGGCTGCAACTTCCTCGTGAGGGGAAGAGGAGGGGCAGGCGCTGGGCTCTGCTCTGTGGTGGCCGGGGACGGCACCCGGGGGAATGGCCTGGAGTTGTGTCAGGTGAGGGCAAGGTTCGATGTCAGGAAAAGGTTCTTCTCCCAGAGCCCTGGAACAGCTCCCCGGGGAATGGTCACGGCACCAAAGCTGCCGGAGCTCAAGAAGCGCTTGGACAACGCTGTCAGGCACAAGGTGAGATTGTTGGGGATGGTCCTGTGCAGGGCCGGGAGTTGGACTGGATGATCCCATTGGGTTCCTTCCAGTTCAGGTTATTCTGTGATTCTCTGGAGAGTCTGTGCCCCCACACCCTCACAGGGAAGAATTTGTTCCTAAAATCCCATCTAGCCTTGCCCTCTTTCAATTTACAGCCATTTCACTTTGTCCTGTCGCTCCATGCTCTTGTTCGAAGTCCCTCTCTAGGTCTCTTGGAGCCCCTTTACAGAATCACAGAATCATTAATGTTGAAAAAGACCTCTGAGATCATCGAGTGCAACTATTAACCCAGCACTGCCATGATCACCCCTAAATTGTATCCCCAAGTTCTACATCTACACATGTTTTGAAAACCTCCAGGGATGGAGACTCCACCACTGCCTTGGGCAGCTGTGCCTGACCACCCTTCCCATGGAGAATCTTCTTCCACATATCCAATCTAAACCTCCCCTGGCACAACTTGAGGCCATTTCACAGAATCACAAAGTCAGTTAGGTTAAAAAATACTTTTGAGATCATTGAGCCCAACCTATGACTGAATACCACCTTGTAAACCAGACCAGAGCCTGAGTTCCACATCCAGTCATTCCTTGAATGCCTCCAGTGATTGTGACTCCATGCCCTCACTGGGAAGACTGTTCCAATGTCTAATCACCCTTTCTGTGAAGAAATTCTTCCTAATGCCCAACCTGAACCTCCTCTGCAGCCACTTAAGACCTAGGCTCTAAGATCTCCCCAGGGTTCTCTTCTCCAGGCTGAACAACCCCAGTTCTCTCAGCCTTTCCTCATAGGAGAGGTGTTCCATCTCTTTAATCATCTTCATATCACAAGATCTACACAGAATCATAGAATTTTCTGATTTGGAAGGGACCCACAAGTCCAACTCCTGGCCCTGCACGAGACACCCCAGCAATCCTACCCTGTCCCTGGGAGTGTTGTCCAAATGCTCCTGGAGCTCTGACAGCCTTGGGACCATGACCATTCCCTGGGGAGCCCAGCCACCCTCTGGGGAAAGAACCTGCTCCTGATACCCAACCTAAACCTCTCCTGACACAGCTCCAGCCGTTCCCTGGGTCCTGTCCTTGGTCACAGAGAGCAGAGATCGGAGCTGCCCCTCACGAGGAAGCTGCAGCGCCCAGTGAGATCTGACCTCAGTCTCCTTCAGCTGAACAAACCCAATGACATCATTTTTCACATGACCCTTTGACACCCTTCCCCATTTTCCTGGCCCTCTGGACACTCAAAAAGTTCCATTGTTCTTCTTCCCCCCAAGCCCCAAGTGCTGATGCCAGCATTCCCCAGACCATCCTCAGCTGGACCCCCTTGTGCTGACCCCACTCTGCTCTCAAATCAGTTCCCCAGTCCAGTGTCCATCTGTCCCTGTCACCTGCTCAACCTCAAATCCCAGCATCACCTCTCTGCTCAGTTCACCCTCAGCCAGGCTGCTTTCCACCTTCCCACCTCTGGCAGCTCTCTGGTCCCTGGCAGATCCAGGACCTCCTCTGGGTTTCTTTTTGTCTTATTCTTTCCCATGGTTGTGCTGGGGAAGGGGAGCTCCTGCCCCACCTCATCCCACAGGTCCCTCTCCTGTACTTTAGGGTGGTGGCGCACTGAAACAGAGAAGCTGTGGCTGCTCCATCCCTTGAAATATTCAAAGCCAGGTTGGATGGGGTTTGGAGCAACCTGGTCTGGTGGAAAGTGTCCCTGCCCATGGCAGGGGGTAGAACTGGATGAACTTTCAGGTCCCTTTCCACCCAAAACTTCCTGGCATTCATTCTCTGTTGATAACAGCACTTTTCAAGCACACCTTGGCACCCCGACCTCACACCAACTTGTTGCCTTCTCAAATTCCCCACCTTGGCATTTTCCTGTCCCTCCCCTAACACAGGGATTCTACATCCCCTCCTCTGCTCTTTGTCATTCCCTTACCCACTTTGGGGGACACTGCTTTTCCCACCCTGTACTCACAGACAGGGAGACTCTACAAGGGCTCAGCTCTGTGCTGGAGAAACTTCTGGTGGGCTGAGGAAGCAGCTCCTGGCTCTGTTTTTGGGACCTGCCTGGAGCTGAGCTGCACCCCAGACAGCCGTTTCATCAAAGGACCCACTGGCAGTCTGGGGAAGCCAAATTCCTTTTCCCCCAGTTCCCTGTTACACATCTATTCATTCATCATATCCATCTTTTCTGAGCTGTCTTGTGCTGTCCTCTGTAGGTTACAATCTCTCCTCTTTTCCATTTTTTCCCCTATTCAGTAAGAGGACTCCTTCCAGATGCTCCTTCTCCAGCTTCTGCCTCTTCTGTGGGAGTTTGAATTCTACCCTTTCTCTCTTTTTTTGTTCTTTAAAGTGTGTCAAAATATCAGGGCTGAGAGTGTTAGGGCTCTAGAACTGGCTGCAAAAGTTGCTGCTTTGCAGAGTCTAAATTTCAACATGGAAAAAAAATAAACAACTCCAAGAAGGTAGAAAAATGCATATAAAGATAAAATGCTTTTGCAGGAAGGAAAAATTAATTTCATCTTGACAAAAAAGTGGGAGGACTTGCATATATTAAAGAGGCTGTCTGGGAAGGGTGTATTTAGTGGTTCTGGGTGATGTCAAAAAAGTTGAAAAGTTTTGTGAAGTCTGAAGAATGCTGCTGGTTTTGAAATGGTTGGATCTTATAGCAGAGAAACAGAAGAAAGGGAGAAGAAAGCAAAGCTCTGGGCATGATCCATATGGATGCACCTGATGCACACCTGGATGCAGCCAAATTTAAGTCAGGGGGAGTGAAAATCTGGCACAAAGTTATCCAGAGGGAGAAAAATGGTATAATACTATATAGTGGGATCAGAGGCAACAGGATCCCACAGATCCCCATCATAATGAATTCAAATGTTGCAGATATTCCCTTATTTTCTGCCAACTTCAGCTCTTGCAAGGACATGGAAATAAATAAGACCAAAAACAGCCCTCGACCAGAATTACTTCATGTGCATAAGATATATATATAACATCAAATCCCTTTCCTGATGGATACTTTCAAACCTAAATATGGATGGTAATTCTCACAGCAGTAAGAAATAAGGACTCTGGGACCCATATTTTTGGGTGAGAAGCACCCAAATTAAGCTTCGACTTCTGATTTGCAGTACGAGGAGATAAAAATGGAAGCATCCCTCATTCCTTCAAACTTTTCTGTGTAGCAGATTTGCTACATGTGATCAGAAAGAGATTTTTTTAAAAAACCAAACAAAACCAAAAAAAAAAAAAGAACCCAAAACAACAGAGAAGTAAACAAACTATTTGGTTTTATTACTTAAATAAAAGAGTGGGTGAACCAATAAGGGGGCAGACGAGTCATCTGTTTTGATACAAAACGAACCCAAACTGGTGCGATGAGACATTCTGGTGGGAGAAGGCAGCAGTTGAGGAATTCAGCGTTGGCACACGGAGTGAGAGAAGCAGCTGCTTGGGCAAGGGATGACACGATGACAATGCCCTGCTGGCACTGCCCCTGAATTCCTCAGTGAGCACCTGTGTCCAGGAAGGGTGAATTCCAGCTGCAGGGAAGAGCCAGGTGGTGATCAGAGGTCAGGACAGACTGTCTTTTCTCCTGTGGACTGAAAAGAATTTGGCTTGTTTAGTTTAGCTTAAAAATGAGGCTGGAGAAGGAGTATGTTTTCCTGCCTATAAATACATCCTGGAAAGTAAATGCAAGCAAAGGGAAAAGCGTTGGGACAGTGAAGGGCAACAGTGGAAAAGTAAATGAGTAGGAACTGGCCATGAATATTTTTAGCCTGGAAATCGGAAGATCTTTCCAGTAGGAGTATCAAAGACTGAAATAAAAAAGTAACTCATTTGACACATAACTCCCTGATTTTAGCAAGGAAAAGGCAATGCCAATGTGGAGCGATAAACACTTGGGATGAAAGCCCTTTAAAGGTCTTCCATCCCAGATCATCTCCCCTCGGAAAGATCCTGTCCATTTTGATGCATGGTACGCTACGTTCCTTCCTGCATCAGGGGATGAGTCATGGCTACATGACTCCGTGGGTGGCCAGAAGTGATATCTCCACCACTTACATCTTAATTCCTGATCATCCCATGATGTTCTCCAGCTCCTGCTCACTCACTTAGCACACAGCAGAGATGTACCCATGTCCAAATCTCCCCACAACCTCCTGATTTCCATGTTTCCCACAGCCACTGCTGTGGCGTTGCTTTGGCACAGCCATGGGGGTGATGCTTTGCCCCTTCAATCCACAAGAGCTCCCATTTCTTTGTAGTCCTGGCCCTCACAGAGAGCCAGAAGTCATTACTCAGAGCCTGTTTCTTTTATTAGACAACACTCTATATTTTTAGGGAGTTTTTGGAAGTTGTGAGTGTCAATCACACCCATGTTGAGATCTCTCAACTCATATTTTTGAGAGGAGAAAGCTTTTCTCGGCACTCAGCAGCATCCCACGCTTCCATCACGCTGGAGGCACTTGTGTCCGGAGGTCTGGGTAAACTCTGGGTGACCCCGAGATCTGCAAGTATTTATAAAACATGTTTAGCCAGGGTTTTTCCCCTCACAGCACTCGGAGCTGATCTGTCTGTGCCTTGCATTTCATGTTCCTTCTGTTCTCCAGGAGCACCAGGGAGGCAGTGGGAAGGGGAGGCGTGTTCGGTGTTCCAGCAGCACCCCGGCATGGGATCACAACCTCCTTGTGCTGCTTGGTTAAAGGCTTTTTTCATCCTGATCAATACCCTAATTGAGCTGTGTGGTCTTCCATCTTGCAGGCATTTATTCAGATCAGGGGAACAAACACTATATATAGAGAGGTATGTAAGCTAGAATCAGAGTTGTGTAAATCTGGAACTACTTCATTTAAATAACTGGGGGATGGATCCAGCTGAGTGTTTGGTGTACATGGAGTACAGATAATTACAATTAATGGGGATTTACTTTAAGCAAAGTAGGTCAGAAAAAAATGACATCTTATTGTGTCATTAGTTTCCATCAATTACTTCCATGTTGTTTGCTCAGTTCCCAAGTCAAACGAGTGTGGGCTGACAGCCTCGCAAGCTCAACTTGGTATTGTCTCTAAAAATCAAACTGCATTATTTCTGCCTCATGCATCATCACTAACAATAAAGCATCCACTGCTGGAATATAGCAGGTGGCTTTGTTATTCATGCATGAGGCAGAAAAGGCTCCAGCTTCCATTGCCACGACGTTCATGTCTCTGCAGGATGAAAAGTTGGGTGTGTTGGTGAATTTAGTGGTTATTATGTGAGCTTGACTTGGAAGTCCCACTTTAGCCAGTCCTTCCGTTGATTAACTTTGTTAGTTTCTGTTAACCTCTTTGAATGCTATGTGTTTGTACCAGATGAGGATCAACAGGATGCTGCTTTTGCTGCTACTTGTGTCCCTCTGGCAGCACAGTCATAGAATTGTGGAATCATGGAATGGTTTGGGCTGGAAGTGATTTCTTAAAACTCATCCTGTTCCAACCCCTCTGCCATGGGCAGGGACACCTTCCACTATCCCAGGTTGCTCCAAGCCCCTTCCAACCTGGCCTTGGACACTTCCAAGGATCCAGGGGCAGCCACAGCTTCTTTGGGCACCCTGTGCCAGGGCCTCCCCACCCTCATTGTAAAAAACTCGTTTATTCTATCTAATCTAAACTGACTCTCCTTCTGTTTAAAACCATCTCTCCTTGTCCCTTTTGTCCCTATCTTTCTTATAGGCCTCCTTCAAGTACTAAAAGGTTGCAATAAGTTCTCCCTGGAGCCTTCTCTTCTCTGTGTGGACACCCCCAGCTCTGCCAACCTGGCTCCAGAGCAGAGGGGCTCCAGCCCTTGGAGCATCTCCATGGGTTCCTCTGGACTCTCTCCAGCAGCTCCACATCCTTCTGCTGTTGGATCCCAGATCTGGAGGCAGCTCTGCAGGTGGGGTCTCACCTGAGTGGGGCAGAGGGGCAGAATCCCTGCTACCCACCCTGGGGGATCAGCCCAGCACAGGGGGAGTTTCTGGGATGTGAGAGCACATGGTGAGGGCATGTCCAGCTCTCACCCATCACTTTGTGACTTTGGGCTCTCTAGGAAAGGTGCAGAAGGTCCCAAATGTTCTGTTTTAAAAAGCCACCTCACAGACATCCCAAGAACTGCCTCTAAGAGAGTGTGGGGAATCTTTGGTGAACCTTTCCAGTTCCATCCCTTCCTTTTTATTTGAGGGCTTCATTTTTGAGTTTTCATTTTAGCAGTGCAATTAACTGGTAAGTGTTATCGGTGGCTGTCAATGATGTTAGTCCTTACTGATCATGGAATTATGGAATCACACAATGGTTTGGGTTGGAAGGGACCTTAAAAACCATCTTGATCCACTCCATGCCATGGGCAGGGACACCTTCCACTGTCCCAGGTTGCTCCAAGCCCCATCCAACCAACACCTAAATGTGGTCTGTTCTCACAGTTGGACCAGGTTCTTCACTTCCACTCCCAGTTCCTTATGAGTCCCTGAAACGTGTTCTCGTCAGGTGTTACATGATAAAAACTGGATAACAATTCCCCACTAAATATGAAATTATATGAATCCCAAACCTGTGTCTATTGGACAGAAATGTTACATTTAAATCACTTTGCACCTCCTGACAAATTTAAGAATTAGTATGGTCTTGAGATTGTGTGCATTAGCAGACTTCATCGTTCATGTTATCTAGATCTTACCTGCAGTGACAGGGTTTATTCAGCTCTCCTCAGGCTCCCTTTAATCTCCTGAGAGCTGCAACTGTTTTCATTTATTCCTGTGCATCAAAAGGAACCTGTCTGCTCTCTCTGCTTCCCCAAAAATGCCTTTTTGATGCCACCAGCTGAACCAGTGACATCAAATGCCTGGTCCTGGGGCCACCTTGGGGACTGGGGCTGGGCAGGAGAGGGTGGCTGCAAGAAGATTTCCATCCTTGCCTGCCTTTTCTGGAAGTACTTGCAGCTTTCCCATTAAACCAAACACAGGATAATCCCCTCAGTTCTGCTCCTCACGGAACTGGTTACCCAGTAGGAAGGAGCAACGTGACTTCATCACCAAAGGAGGTGGTGAGCAGTGCAGGGAACTGTTTCTCCCCTTGGAAAAGCATTAACAGCTCAGGCCTCCAGTTTGATGGACTTGTTCGGTGCTTTTCCAAGCTGGGATTTAGGAAAAGTGACTACACAGCATTTCCTACTTCCCCCCATGGGATTCCAGTGATTTAATTGGCTCTGAAGGGCAGGGATGTATCTCACAGAGTAGCTGGCTGCTGTTGTCAGTGTGCCACGCTGCTCCTCAGAGCTCACTGAAAAATAAACTTATCAGGCAACACTTCCCCTTCCAAACAGGGTGAAGGTTGGCCCCAGTGCCAATGGGAAGTGTGTGTAACATCCAGTTTTTCTGTTCTTCTGGGTCACTGGAAAAGCCAATGGACCATGGGAGGAAGTGGAGCTGGAATTCACACCTTAACTGAGGTAAGACATATTCCCTGTAAAATTACTCCCCTTCCCACCGTCCCTGATGCTGATTTTTTATAACTGATAATCATTGAATCACAAAGTGGTTTGGGCTGGAAGGAGCCTTGAAGATCATTGTTACACCCTCTGCCATGGGCAGGGACAACTTCTGCTATCCCAGGTTGCTCCAAGCCCTGTCCAGCCTGGCCTTGGGCACTTCCAGGGATCCAGGGGCAGCCACAGCTTCTCTGGCCACCCTGTGCCAGGGTCTCACCACCCTCACAGGGAACAATTCCTTCCCAATATCCCATCTAACCCTGCCCTCTGACAGTGGGAAGCCATTCCCTGTGTCCTGTCCCTCCATCCCTTGTCCCCAGTCCCTCTCCAGCTCTCCTGGAGCCCCTTTAGGCCCTGGCAGGGGCTCTGAGCTCTCCCTGGATCCTTCTCTTGTCCAGGTGAGCACCCCCAGCTCTCCCAGCCTGGCTCCAGAGCAGAGGGGCTCCAGCCTTTGGAGAATCTCCACAGCATCCTCTGGACTCAGTCCAACAGGTCCATGTCTTTCTTATGCTGGAGGCCTCAGAGCTGGAAGCAGCACCTCAAGTGGGGTCTCATGATGCTGTAAACCTCCCCAAACCTATGAATGTAACAGAATATTTCCTTGTATTTAACATTGTCACGACAGAATTGTTAATTAAATGCATAACCTTTTCTATCAAACCAAAGAAATACAGGATGGTGCAGAAATGCAAACATACCTGAGTTTCCCCTTGGAAAAAAAAGTCAAGGGAAAGGTGACTGGTGACTGCAGCTTCTTCCATCTCCCTCTCCTGAAACATCAGCCCAAGCATTGCGTGCTTCCAATGTGGGCTGTTACACCTTGGTGTCTCTGCTTCTTCTCTTCTTGGTCCTTCCTCTAGACAAGGTACTGCAGACAAATCACCTTTCCCTGATTCCCTGCTGACTTTCTGAGATCTTCCATGGACCTAAAACTCTGTCCACACCAGGTCTCCTTGTTTTTCTTTCCTTTTTCATCCTGAGGACAGAATTTCCATTTCCTTTTTATTCCTGTTGTTTATGGTGTGAATCTTGGAGCTGCCCTGTGCAGGGCCAGATGCTGGATTTTGATGGACCTTGCAGGTCCCTTCCTTCTCAGGATATTCTCTATGTTGGCTACACCTTTGCACCCCTTCTCTTCTCCCCATGAACCACACAGGATTTCTTAATTTTGTGTCCTTTTGCACTCAGTAAATCCTCTCCCCCTGTCTTGGCTCCACCTCAGCTGCCATTTGTACCACTCAGGTCCTGAATGGGAATGTAGAGTCCCAGAATGGTTTGGGTTAGAAATTACATTAAAAATCATCTCGTTCCAATCCACTGCCAGGGATCTTCCCATCCCATGACTTCATCCTCTCCTGACTCAGCTTCTCTTGGCAGGAACAAGCTCCAGTTTCAGGCAGCAACATGGAATTTTGACCTGTTTTGGGGAGATCCATTCACGTTCCTTTGGCATCTGACATTAAATGTAAGGAAATGGGGAATAAACACCATTTGTTTCATAACGGAGCAAAACTTTTTTTAGGATAACAAACATTCTATTTCTTTCTTCCTTTTATTTTCCTACCATATTAAAAGCATCACCAATTCACTTCTCTGTTTTTAAATGCATTTAATTAATTTGGCTTTGCACAGGTCATTAAATAACTCAGGGGACAGATGAGATTTTTCCAGCTTGAAATGGACGCTGAAAGTCTCTCATCTCTACAGCAAAAATTATCACGTGGCTCTTTCAGACAACATCTCAAAATTAGGTCTGGCTATTCTGAAGTCCTGGTTCAGGCACACTCTGTGCTTTCTGATATATGCAATCACCAGCATTTCCAGCTTTGCCAAGTGCTCTTATCATTTCTTCCATCTGCCAGCGCACACAATATTTCTGAATCTGTTAATTAAGGAACTGAAGTTTTGCCCTAAGACACCAGAGTAACTGGTTCACTTTCTTTGCAGGGAAAACTGATGCCTACCTTGTCCATAATTACCTAAATTGTTGAGAAAAAAAAATGATTCTGCTTTCATGTTGATTCACTTTTGTAATTTCATTGCCGGGGCTAAGTGTGGCACCCATTTAAATTATCTCCTGCTCTCATTTTACTCAAGACATGTTATTTGCTAACAAAGATTCAATATGGAAAAACTGGAAGGTGACAACTACCTCCTTCATCAATGCAAATGACAATAATCTCCTCTCCTCCACCGTGTAAATATAAACACTGAATCATCCCAGACAGAAATACCCTTCTGCATTTAGAAATATAGATGTGCAAAGGAGACACCTGCTCTCATTTATGGAGTCATAAAACTCAAGTTTATCCAGTGATTCCAGGGTAGATCCTTCAGGAGATCAGCAGCAGCGTGGACACAGCCCAAAAGTGTCCCCAATGTTTATTCCAAGAATATGGATATTCTTCACCTTTTGGTTGTACTTGCACATGGAAAGAGAAGATCAATTTTCCTTCTTGTCAAATTACTGGAATTATTTATATTAAAAATCAGCCCAAACAATTCCACTATAATTTATTTTTTCTAATAGCTCTTTGACATTATTAGTAGCTTTTATGTAGCTTCTACAGCAATGTCAAACGTTCCACAAGTGATCACCTCTTGGAATAACAGCACATT
Organism: Pardalotus punctatus; assembly: GCA_013400915.1. NCBI lineage: Eukaryota > Metazoa > Chordata > Aves > Passeriformes > Pardalotidae > Pardalotus > Pardalotus punctatus. The sequence goes on along the minus strand of VZTX01009003.1, from coordinate 20,563 downwards.
GGGTGTGCAGAGGCCTCTGCTGAGGGCGATCTCACGGTGATGCTCCTTTTTGTCAGAAACTCAACTGATGGAAGAGCACGTGGAAATCTTTGCCATCAGACTTTCAGATGTGCAGTTCTGTAGTTGGCAGCACTTGAGCTCAAGCACAGAATCCCAGAATGATTTGGGTTGGAGGGGAACATAAAGATCATCCCGTTCCACCCCCTGCCATGGGCAGGGACACCTTCCACTATCCCAGGGTGCTCCAAGTCCTGTCCAGCCTGGCCTTGGGCACTTCCAGGGATCCAGGGGCAGCCACAGATGCTCTGGACAACCTGTACCAGGGCATCCCCCCCTCACATAGAAGAATTCCTTCCCAATATCCCACCTAGCTCTGCCCTCTGGCAGTTTAAAGCCGTTCCCTGTTGACCCAGTTTTGAAGGAGACTATGAAAGTCTGTGACTTCCAGAGGATCTGTTCACTGCAGTGACCTCTTTGCCTCCTGGATCCTCATGAATCCTCTCACTGGCACTGGGCAAACTTCACCCAAATGTGTGTTTAACATTGCACACCTACAACCCCCTGCCCCCTGTGGCAGACCTTGCACAAGATGAGCGAAGTTTGAGCTCAGACTTTGCTCAGCCCCACTCAGGGCTGTTAGAAAACCCTGCAGGAGTGGGCAGTTTCATGGGGTCTGGGTCTGAAAGGTATTTTGGTAGATGTGAGGGTCCAGCTGCGATGTAAAACATCTCTGAGGAGCTGAGAATGCAAAAACCTTTGTCAAAATTGTCAAACAAGAGGGGGAAATCCTGTCAGAAACCCCCCCTGGGATGGATTTGGCTGCATTGTGCCATAACCCAGCAAAGCAGAACACAGGTGCAGCTCCTGCCGAGTTCCTCCCTTTTGGAAGGGCCAACAGCTTTTTGCATAAGAATATTAAATGTAAATGCATAAAATAACACCATCCTTCTTCTCAGAGATTGTATCATAGAATCACAAAATGCTTTGGTTGGAACAAACTTTGAAGATCACCTCATTCCAGCAGGGATACCTTCCATAGACCAGGTTGCTCCAGGTCACTCTTCCCTAAACAAAGTTAACAAATAATTCTGCACATGGGTCCATGAAACTTGCAGAGAAAACAAAAGTTAACATCTCCAAAGGCAACCCTGCTGAAATTCCAAATTCTTCAGGCTCTGCTGGCTTCTCTTTTCATTCCTCCTCATGCTTTGAGCCATTCTTTTCTCTGCAAGGATGGGTGTTTAGATGCTTTCCTTCTAATCAGCCACAATTATAGTCTTTTCCAGGATCTTCTGCTGCCAAATTGGAGGGGGGGGAAGAGAAAAGGTTTTAAAAAATAAGAGAGAGAGGCTAGTGCTTGCAAAGACATATGTGTTTAGTGTTGTTGGCAGATTTGTAAACTTATTAGTGCCTCCACACACCATGTAATTAAGATCTACTGGTAATTAGTCAATAGTTAAAAATAGGGGTTGGTATTGTGCTGCTGAAAACGCCTACAAAATAATGTGTTCTCTGCTCTGAAGATGCAGTTAGTGTCTCTAAAAAATGTTAATTTAAAAAATACGTATTCATTTCGGAAGCAGATTTTTAGCAGAGATTTCAGTGAGTGTGTGTGTGTGCATGTGTGCATCCAACCTATTTATCTTCCAACATTTATGTGTGTTTGTGTGATGTCCAAAGAGCCTGACTGCATGTTTTGCCTTGGATAAAAACGTTAAGCTACAAAACTGCGGACTTGGCACAGCCGTGGAGAGGGAACGGGAGCCGTTCTCATTTGTTGATTTCCATTGGAATAAACCTGCTCATCAAAGAAATTGTTCAGAAATCCACGGGAATGGCAGATGTGCAGCACCATGGGGCAGATGTCTGGTGTTTGGAGAGTCGTGCATGTATTTTCTAAATATTCAGGGATTACCACAGTCTATGGATATAATCCTTTAGTAACCTGGAATGTCAAAGACAATACAAAAGCTCTAATGCCTTGTAGCAAACAATTTGGCCAAACTGCCCTGGAAGAGCAGGTTAGAAGTCACTTCTCCTTGTCCTGTGAAAGGAGACCCAGAAGAGGTGATGTGGTTTTTTTAGATTTCTTAACTCCTGCTGTATAATGTGCTCCAGAGCTGTGAGAGTTGCTGGTGATGTTCTGAAAGGACGTCTCATTTGGCTGTCATAAGCAATCTGCAGTGATTTGTTGTGCAGACAGGCATTTGTCTCAAGTAATCCAAAGGGCTTATTGTGATTGCTTGCTAGATCCAAGGAACGTAGAGTCGACTCGATGGGGGATTCATTTATTATGCTCCCAAACCTCTCCTAAATCTTTCCTTATGTCATGTCAATGGATTTGTCAGGCCACCCTCAGACAGCAGCGAGGCACTGGTGGGGGAGATTTACCTTTGCCAAGCAGAGTTGGTCGCTGTGTTGATAGAGCTGCCTCTGAAGTGACTGTGGAGGGGAAGTTCTGCTCCAGGAAAACAACTGGACTTTGTTTTGTGCTCTGGAGAGAAGCATCTTTTGTTGACTTTAGGAGACAAAACCCTACTCCAAATCCAGGGTAAAGTAGCAAAGACCAAGCCTGGACCATCCTACTATGGATAACAAAGTTATTTCATGGTTTATTCATGACACAGCATGAGTTCATAGAGTCATAGAACAATGGAATGGGTTGGTTTGGAAGGGACCTTAAAAACCATCTCGTTCCAAGCCCCTACCATGGACAGGGACACCTTCCACTATCCCAGGTTGCTCCAAGCCTCATCCATCCTGGCCTCGGACAGTTTCAGGGATCCAGGGACAGTCACAGCTTCTCTGGGCAACCTGTTCCAGGGCCTCCCCACCCTCACAGAGAAGAATTTCTTCGTAATATCCCGCCTAAACCTTCTCTCTCTCAGTGTGAAACCTTGTCCTGTCTCTCCAGGCCCTTGCAAATGGTCTCTCTCCATCTTTCCTGTAGGCTCCCTTCAGGCACTGGAAGGCCACAATTAGGTCACCCCAAAGCCTTCTCTTTTCCAGGCTGCACAATCCCTACTCCCTCAGCCTTTCCTCTTAGGAGAGGGGCTCCATCCCTCTGGTCATTTTGGTGGCCTCCTCTGGACTCACACCAATCCATGTCCTTGCTGTGCTGGAGACCCCAGGTGGGGTCTCACCTGAGCGGGGCAGAAGGGCAGAATCCACCCCTCCCCTGCTGCCCACACTGGGGGATCAGCCCAGGACATGGGGGGGTTTCTGGGCCATGTCCAGCTTTCACCCACCAGAGCCCCTAAGTCCTCCCAGGGCTGCTCTTGATAGGTGGCATTTGGAAAGCCCTCTGAGCATCCCTGCTGCCCAGACAGCTGGCATTGCTACCTTTGAGTTCATTGATTTATAGTAGTGTTTCTTTGATGGTGAAAGCAAATTTCAATTTCATTGAGTTCAGCTGTGGCATTTATAGAGTGAGTTTTCTGCTCAAAAACCTGAATAGCTATTGAAACTTATTTTCAAACAGCTTTTTCAGGTATGAATGTGTCCTTTCTCTCACCCTTTCCAAAGCCCTCTTCCCCTGGGTAAGTGTAGCAGTTAACCAGCACATGGCAAATACTTTGGGAATGTCATAAAGTTCATTACACAGAGCCCATGAGCAGAGCAATGTTATATGATGATAATTAAAATGTATAGATGTATATTGGGGATGCAGTTTGTTTTTAACCAAACAAAATTACTGATTGGAACAAAAAAAGAACCCAAACAAATTTTAGCATCACAGAATGGTTTGGGTTGGAAGGGGCTTTAAAGGTCATCTCATTCCATGAGCAGGGACACCTTCCTCTAGATGAGTTTGCTCAAAGCCTTGTCCTCAAAGCCCGTCCCCAAATAAAGTGAAACCAACGATGTCTGAACAAGGAGTGGTTTTCAGAATTCCCTTCTTTGGCAGCTGTGCCTGTCATCTGCAGCTTTACCTGGGAGAAGGCATTGATAGGATGTCTTTTGTCTCCTTGGGATCCAGTAGAAGTTGTTGGAGGGACGAAGGAGTTGTTGGAGCGGATAGGAATGACAAAGACATGGAAAATCAGAGATGGGCACTCTGAGGGTGTGATCTCCCCAGCCTTGTTTCCTCAAGAAACCAGAAAGACATGAAAAAACCCTTTATTCCCTTGTCCCTTTTCTGCTTCACCTCTTCCAGCTCTTTTGTAAATCACCATTCCCAAATCTCCCTAACCGGCTTGGGCTCACGTGGGACTCAAACCCAGCCTGCAGCATCACCTTGGGGTAGGTGCACATTTCTCCTGGAGCAAATCTCCATTTATCAGCTGATCAGCCTCCACTGGGGAGCACCAGTTGATCCCCTCTCATGCCAGAGCTTGGGAACTGCTGGGGCGTGAGGACCTCTGGGACATGCAGCTGCTGAGGCTGGACAGTGACAAACCTCTGCAGGGGGACTCTGGACATCTCCTGCACAGCCTGCAAAATCCTGGAGGACTCGAGGACTGGGAATAGGAAACAACTGCTGGTCTGTTCCAGAATGTGAACTAGGAAGAAAAGCCCATTTGAGGCAAATGGCAATGAGTTCAAGGAGTTCTTTGAGGTGAAAATGTGTGGAAAGTGGAATTATTAGGGATAACTAAGGGTGTTCCCTGTTCTTACTTTTCTTATAGGACCTTGCTAATGGTGCACAGTGGGGACAAAATACAAGGTGAATCCTTGATTTCACAGGATCATACAGGTTGGAACAGACCTCAAAGATCTTCAAATCCTAACTTAGGCCATCTTGTCACCCAGGCCAGGCATTCAGTGTCACTTCCGGCTGTTCCTTGAACACCTTCAGGGATGGTGACTCCACCATCTCCCTGGGCAGCCTGACCCAATGTTTAACAACCTATTTTGTAAATGAATTCCTCCTGAAGTGCATAATTTTGAACCAGTCCAGCTGCTGTAATGCTCCTGGGGCACCCTGCTCCCCAGGAGGATGCACAGGACCAGTTTGGCCCATGGTGAGGAGAGGCTGGAGCAGCCCCTGTGCTCCTGTCCCTGCAATACACAACCCGTCAGGGTTTGCTTCACAGCAATGTCTTTTCTTCTCAGTTTAGGAGTTTTGCTTTGAAAGGCAGTTCTGGTCACTCTGATTTGTGATGACAGCAACTTCAGTGGCATTTAAAGAGACTGGAAGGAAGAGATAAATAAGCTTGAAGTTTGCTTAATAAAGCAGCGGAAGAATTGTTCTTCCCTGTGAGGTTCCTAAACATGAAGCCAGGCGTGGGAATTCTTTTAGCCATCTAGAAGTTGGGCATCTTCCTTGTTCAAGCTGATCCTTCAGAGTTTCTCTGGAGGATTTGGAGAGCATGCCAGCACAACTGGAAGGCAATTCCTCTGCCTGTTTCAGGCATGTACTTTGGGACAGGAGGAACCATGCTCTGGAGGTGCCCATCCTTTTTCTGCTGACTGCACAGACAATGCATGACAAATTTAAATTCTAGAGGGGTGAAATTAGGCAAGGGCAACGCAGAGCAGACAAAGTGAGAAGAGCCTTGTTCAGACATCAATCCTTTGATTAGGTGACACTTTTGAGTCTTGCTTGGGTTGCCAGAGAGCCAGGAATGGTGACTTTGGTCTTTGGGAAGTGTCGCAAAGCGCTCCTTGCGGCATCTCCCATGGGAAACGCAGCCAGAACCAGAGAAACCCAGCTCCTGCTGTGCTCAGGGGATGGGCACTGCAGGGCAGAGGGAATCCCCTGGAGGTCATGCAAAGCTGGAGGACAGCAAGAACTCCTCAAAGAGAAGTGTGAGGAACTCAGTTCTCTGCTGGTTAGGCTGATCAGAAGGGGCACGAGGGAGTCTGCAGCACAAATGCTCAGGTTGAATCTCGGAGAGGATAACAAGCTCTGGCATTTTTAGGGCAGAATGGAAAGAAGATTTAAAAAAAAAGAAAAAAGAAGCTGAAACAGCAGCAAACAATAACTCTTGATCTAAATCTTACAGATCACTGTACTTGCAATGGGGCAACTGTCCAGGTGAAGACTGCAAAACTGGGCCTGTTGAATGAGACCTACCTTGACTCAAAAAGTTCTTAATTGTACTTCCACCTCCAGCAGAGATTGTGCAGCCTTGACTAATCACTCTGCAGCTCCTGTAGTATTTCACCTTAAGAGAGGAAAGAATTCCCATTTCTGTGAGACATTCCCATTCCTGTCTTGTTGCCCAGAGAGGTTATGGACTCCCCATCTCTGGAGATGTTCAGTACCAGCCTGGGTGGAGACCTGAGCAACCTGGTTTAGTGGAAGGTGTCCCTGCCCAAGGCAAGGGGTTGGAACTGGATGTTCTTTAAGGTCCCCTTCAACAGAAAACATTCCATGATTCTATGATTCAATAAAGAGAGAGTTAATTCATAGACCTGAACATGAAGAACAGTCCTGGGAATGGCAGGGGGAATGGTTTTAAATTAGGAGAGATTTAGTTTAGAGATTAGAAGGAAATCCTTGGCTGTGAGGGTGGTGAGGCCCTGGCACAAGGTGCCCGGATAAGCTGTGGCTGTCCCTTGACCCCTGGAAGTGTCCAAGGCCAGGCTGGATGGGGTTTGGAACAAACTGGGATAGTGAAAGGTGACCCTGCCCATGGCAGGGGGTCAGACTAGATAAGCTTTTAAGTCCCTTCCAACCCAAGCCATTCTGTGATTCTATGATCCTGCTGATCCTGCTTAGGACAGGTCAGAAATCCCCTCAAGAGATCTCTAGATGAGAATGGCACTCATTGCTCTTTCAAGTCAGCGCTGCACGAGATGCTGTGAGGATGCAGCTCACCTGGAGTGTGCCTGTTCATTAATTAACATTCCAGGGAGAAGCCGCCAGTTCCACTCCCGTGAGCAAGTTTCCCTCCTTGGTGTGGCTGCAGCTCCCAGCTGCCAGGAGGATTTGGTGCAAGATGGTTGGGCCAGCAGCAAATTCCTGTTTTCAGTGTGGTGACACACCAGGGACAAGCACCCACCCCGTTCCTTGCTCCAAGTTTCTCACAGGAAATCCAACACCCTTGGATTGCTCATATGTGCTTTCAGAATATCATGTACAGCACTGCTTCCACCTCCTTGTCAGCAGCTCTTTTATCACTTCTTGATTAAACAAAACACTTAAATCCTTATCCCTTATCATGTCTCGATCCTGAGACATGTCTCTGTGGCAGAATATTCAAACCAGTTCTCAGTGCCACTTGTTTCAAGGAGCACAGATGGACTTCAGGTTAATTTTGGGTGCAATGTTTTGCTGAATCAGGATCTTCCCCTGCAAAGGACAACTTCCTAGGTACAGAGAGGGCAGTGCAGCCAGACATCCCTTTCACTGCAGGAGACACAAGCCAACACTGTTTTTGCAGGAGAAAATGTGTGTGGAAGGACCTCACGGCTTCCTCCTGAACCTTCAAATCTACCTTGAATTGCTTAATAGGGGTGATGGTAGAGAGTGACTTGGGAGCTGGACCTCACCTGAGGGTTGAAGCCATGGGAGCCATTCAGCCTTAGGAGACATCTCAGTGTTTTCAATGTATTTTCTATCCCTGTTGTTCATCCATCCATCCAGGCTGCGCATTGGCCTCAGTGCATCCACTCCTCGGATTTTTCCTGACACATGGGGATGTATGCATCTCTGAGTTTCCCATCTAAAGCCCTTGAACCACAGCTTGGGTCTTGACAGGTGAGTTGTGCCACAAACTCCTTTGGGGGCATCATTGCTGGGAAGCAGAATCATGGAATCGTGGAATGGTTTGGGATAGAAGGGACATTAAAGATCATCTTGTTACAACCCCATACCATGGACAGGGACACCTTCCCCTATCCCAGAGTGCTCCAAGCCCTGTCCAGCCTGGCCTTGGACACTTCCAGGGATCCAGGGGCAGCCACAGCTTCTCTGGGCACCCTGTGCCAGGGCCTCACCACCCTCTGAGCAGTTTCTTCCTAACTCTTCCCTCTGTCAGTTTGAAGCTGCTCCACTTGTCCTATCACTCCATGCCCTTGCCAAAAGTCCCTCTCCCTATTTTTTATAAGCTCCATTTAACTACTGGAAAGCCACAATGAGGTGTCCCTTTCCAGACTGAAAAACCCTGCTTTTTTCCACCTGTTTTCCTACGAGAGCTGCTCCAGCTCTCAGATAATCTTTGTGGCCTCCTCTGCACCGATTTCCCAGGACCTCTCCCTTTTTCATCAGAAGAGCCTGGATGTGGCCCCAAACCACTTTCCCTGAGCAGGCTGTGTGGGCTCCGTGGACGGAGATGATTGAAGGCTCTCACAGCCAGCACTGCAGCAAAGCCTGTTTCACTTGGATCCCTGTGTACTTTCCCCCAGAACTCGGGGAATTGCGGATCTGGGTACGTTTGACAGTGTGAAGGCAGAGTAACAGTCTGGCGGCTGGGCCCCACTGGGAAATCTGTGCCTGCCTTGTGCTGGCTCCCCACGTCAGGGAGCTGCAATCATGACCAGAGGTGATACCTTCATTTCCAGGTGCTTCTGCTCTTTCAGCTCTTTGCCTTCCAAAATCACTCTTTATTGCTATGTGTGAAAACCTCCACCACTGTGCGAAATTACTGTGGATCAGATGGGAGCGGATCCCCGGCGCTGGCTTTCAATAGGATATTTCACAGCTCTCTGCTTGCTGGGAAACATCCATTTCTGCTCCAGCCTGTGCTGACCCGCAGAAATCACAGCTTTCACAGCCTCCTGATGCAGAGCTTGGGGCCTGTAATCAAAGATGCAGCCACTTGGATGTTCAGGTTTGAAGGGTACTAATTTGGGGTCCCCCATACCCTCACACTGGGCATTTTCATCTGAGCAGTTTTCACACTATAGCTTGATGCTCTTTTCTCACAGATGCTGCTTGTCTGTGCCGTCTTCTTCCCTCCAAACATCCCAAAAAAGAAATTGTTCCCTGTGAGGGCGGTGAGGCCCTGGCACAGGGTGCCCAGAGAAGCTGTGGCTGCCCCAACCCTGGAAGTGTCCAAGGCCAGGCTGGAGGGGGCTTGGAGCAACCTGGGATAATAGAAAGTCTCCCTGCCCATGGTCAGGAGGGTGGAATGGGATGATCTTTAAGGTCCCTTCCCACCCAAACCATTCTGTGATTCTAAAAGCTCTGCAGTGCCTGGTTTATGCTGCAATGTTGAGGAGTTGCCTTATTGTCACACTACCTTTTTCTCTTGCATATTTTGGAAACCTTAGGAGAGAACTACACAGGTTCTGACTTCCATGATTTATCCACATAAATACATGTAGATCCCAATCCTCGACCCCCAGTAATGCACCCATCAGGGTGTAATGTTTCCTCTCTGGTTTACAGTAGAATCACAGAATATCCTGAGCTGAAAGGGATCCATGAGGATCATTAAATCCAACTCCTGGCCCTGCACAGGACAACCCGAGCAGTGATAGCACCATGGTTGGGCTTTTCATTGACATGGAAACCAATGGCTTTGTCATGGGAGGGAAGTCAGTGTTTTGTGGAATTACAGAATCACAGAATGGTTTAGGTTGGAAGGACCTTAAAGATCATCTCATTCCATCCACTGCCATGGGAAGGGACTCCTTCCATAGACAGGTTGCTCCAAGCCCTGTCCAGCCTGGCCTTGAACACCTCCAGGGATGGGGAGTTCACACCATCTCTGGGCATCTCTGAGGGCTCCTTCATCACCCCTCACTCCTGAACTGGGCAAAGTGTCACCTGCAGTCTCCCAGGATATTTCAGACTCCATTGCATAAGTGCCCTGTGGTGCTTTGCCGATGTTCCAGGCCGTGGTTTGCTGTTGGGGCGATCTCCTGAGCCGCGGATTTCCCCACGCACAGGGACTCGCTGTAGCACACTAATCACACCCGGCCCCTTCCGTGATCTCCCCAGCTCCTGCCCAGGAATTGCCATTCCCACTTAGACCACCGGCTCATCAAACCCTCCTTCCTGCCTCCGGCGATGGCCAAAACCTGAGGCTCCCGAGGTTGCCTCCATCGCACTCCAAAGTGACTGCAGAGTTCTGGGTGTGCGGGTGGAAAAGCTCTTCCCTGGCTGCCACCGAAGATCCACTTATGCGCTGGAGCATGAGATTTGATTACCTTTATTACAGGATCTTCGCATGCAGAGCTGCAAATGTTCATGGTCATGCAATTATCCAGTCACAGCAGTTGACTCAGTGACCTTCTTTGGCAGTGAAGTCCATAAATTGGCTTTACACAGTGGAGGGACCTCTGATTTCCTGCTCCTCCACTGAACTTTATCTTCACCAAGTGACATCCAGTGACTTGTATTATACAGCGCAAGGAAAAAGGGAAAGAGAGTTTCAGACCTGTTGTTTCCTTCTCTTTTTTCATTTGAACGTCCTCAAACTCTTCTGTTGGCTTTAAAAAACACTTTTGGATTTTTGACTGTTTTCTTTCCTGAGACAAGATGAACTTGTGCAGCTCCTCAGGGTGCACCCTGGAGCACAGGTGAATGTCCCCTGTGAAATGTCCAACACATCCTTTGGCTTCTCTGGGCAGGATCTCGGGTATGTTTGGGAAAATACACAAATAATCATGAAATCACAGAATGGTTTGGGCTGGAAGGGATGTTAAAGTTCATCCAGTTCCACCCCCTGCCATGGACAGGGACACCTTCCACTATCCCAGGTTGCTCCAAGCACTGTCCAACCTGGCCTTGGACACTTCCAGGGATCCAGGGGCAGCCACAGCTTCTCTGGGCACCCTGTGCCAGGCCCTCCCCACCCTCCCAGGGAACAATTCCTTCCCAATCTCCCATCTAACCCTGCCCTCTGGCAGTGGGAAGCCATTCCCTGTGTCCTGTCCCTCCATCCCTTGTCCCCAGTCCCTCTCCAGCTCTCCTGGAGCCCCTTTAGGCCCTGGCAGGGGCTCTGAGCTCTCCCTGGATCCTTCTCTTGTCCAGGTGAGCACCCCCAGCTCTCCCAGCCTGGCTCCAGAGCAGAGGGGCTCCAGCCCTTGGAGCATCTCCACAGCATCCTCTGGACTCACTCCAACAGCTCCACATCCTTCTGCTGTTGGATCCCAGATCTGGAGGCAGCTCTGCAGGTGGGATCTCACCTGAGCAGGGCAGAGGGGCAGAATTCCCCCCTCCCCTGCTGCCCACACTGGGGGATCAGCCCAAGACATGATCATGGCTGGGTCATGTCCAGCTCTCACCCACCAGCACCCCCAAGTCCTTCTCCCCAGGAGAAGTCCCATTCTCCTTCCAGCCTGTTCTTGTGCTTGGGATTGCCCAGACCAAAGTGTAGGACCTTGCAGCTGGCCTTGCTGAACTTCATGAGGCTCACATGGACCCACCTCTCCAGCCTGTCCAGGTCCCTCTGGATGGCAAAATGTAAGGAAGGTAATTTCATGGGGTGACACCATCTGAGACCCAGCAGAAGAGGGAATATGATGGGTTCACCCCTTTAAATTTCAGGGGAATTTCAAAGACAAGAAGAAACTAAGGGATTCCAGGTATAATTTGGTCAGAGCGTGCATTTCTCAGTGAAAATGCAGCAGGTATCACAAGAAACAGGAGAAGCCACTATTCAGGGAGAAGGAAAAAAACCTGATTTTTAGGGAAAACAATGCCACAAAATAACATTTAGCATCTCTTCAAGAACATGCTGCTGCAGCCTGGAGTGCAAGGAGCCGTAAAAGTGACTAAAGCAAGAGTCTCCGGAGCGGATTGCTCAAGTGAAAGGAAGCTGGGATGAAATGCCAGCCAGCCCCGTCGGTCCCTCATCCAGCACTGCTCAGAAATGCCTGATGCTTTCTGACTGGATAGCCAGGCCTGCAGTAATTACTCAGTTCCAGCGTTTTCACTTTTAAAGTGAAAAAGAGGCTTCTTATCTTTGCATGAGTTACAATTTTGCCTCATATTTTATGAGCTGACACTGCTGGTGAAGGTCTTTGCTTCTGCTTTGCTCCACTTCTGGTTCTTGGGGCCACGTGGCCACTGTCCTACTCTTCCACGCTGGAATTAAAATCCCTGGGGCTATGGCTATAACTGGGAATGAAAAAATTTGGGACACAGATAGTCACCCCGACTGCTAAAATGCTTGTTTCAGCTCAGGTGGAACACTGGCTGGAATAACCTGGGAAGCTCAGGAGTACACATGGACAAGGGAACATTCCCAGTGGAACATCTGGAGGGATCATCCTGTTTTGAAGACTGAGAAAGTTTAGTAGCAGATATGGCCTGAGTGGCCACTCTGTCTTGGCTTTGGGGAATGCATGAGACCATGTTTAAATTGTAAATTTCTTAAGAGATCTATCAGTCTCTGCAGAGATTCTGGTGAGGTGCTCTGGTCCTACACAGTGGTTATAGCTGGGGTCATTAATCACATTTAGGGACTGAAGGCCTGAATCCACTCTGCAGGGGAATAGCAGGAGCTCGGTGTCTGACTGCTGCGTGATCCAAGTCAAACTCAAGGCAAAAATGCTAAAGAATCTTTCCAAGGATTCTGGAAGGGCTGTTTGGCCCCACTTGAGCTGGGAGTTGTCCCAAGATGTGTGGGGTGTGATTCTTCCCTTCCAGTGACAGCCCAGACCGGACCAGGTGATCTCCCAGGACTGTCCCTAAATCCTCTCAGTCTACAGGCACTGCCCTAATTGTTTTTATTTCCTGACATAATTTCTCCCTTTCATTTTTCCCCTCTTCAAGCCACAGTGCCAGCACCTCCCCAGCCCTGCCCTGTGCCAAATCCTGGGATACCAATGAAGCCACCTTGGTCAATGCAACCATTCCCTCCCTGTCTTTTGCTGGTGTTCTCCACATCCCTCTTGTGCTGCTGTGCTGCTTCCCAAGGACCTTTCCTGCTCTCTCTGAGCTCTTGTAGCACCATGGATGGTGGGAGCTGAAGGACTGGCTTCCAAAACCTTGGGATTCCCTACACCAGGGGGACACCCCACGTTCCAGCTGAAAAGCAGAACATCTTTTTGGGCAACAGCATCACTTTGCCTCTTTTTCACCTTTCCCTGCAGCCCACAAATCCTTCCCTCCTAGCAGACCACCCTTTCCCAAGGGGAATTCTCCGTGATAGTCTAAAACCTGGCATTGCTAAGCCATTCCCTATTTCTCCATCCCAGCCACCTCCCCCACACACTTTCCTTCTCTAATATCCAAGGAGCCACGGCTTAGGAGCCCCAGCTTAGCATCACCTCCTCTAATAGCATAAGCCCTGGATGAATCCTCTTGATTTTAGGGCACAGGGTGTTGCTGGAATTCCTTGCCTTGTTCCAAGTGCTCGGGTCTTTTCTGTTATTTCTGTGTTGGAAATTCAAAGCATGGGAAGATGTGTTATTATTGCAATTTTAGAGTCAGCATTTGCTTGTAGATAGGAAAACAGGGGTGCAGCAGAGGGGTCTGTATCATACATCCTCAGGAGGCAAAAAACTGAGTGAGAAGTTAAAGTCATCATGATAAAAAGCTCTGTTTGAAAAAAAACCATAATTCTTACTGATGGGGGCAGATAGTCCCAGTATTGGTCAGCTTGATCCTCCTCCCAGTCCTGCCAAAAATAAAAACAGCTTTAGGACAGTAATTTTATTTGTATTTGATGCATTTTTTGGGTCTAGGTTAAAGGTCACAGCCTGGTCAGAGATGGCAGGGAGGACAAACAATGGAGATGTGGAGCTGACTGGCACATGGAGGTGGAAAATCCTGGAAGCGCTGGATATATTGGCTCTGATTTTATTTGGGTTTTGTCAGCCTAATTAGAAAGTGCTGCACACTCATGCATTGGCAGATCCTAAGCATTGTGGTGTTGGCTTAGCTGGGTGAACACATATGGGATTGGAAGGAGGGGCATGCTTTGGGATATCCTGGAGAGATATTGGAAAAGGGATGCGGGATTGGGGATTTTCTTTGGCCATGTAACACAGGCCATTTCCCTTTGTCCACAACAGGGTAAATTCCTCACTGCTTCCCGCCTGTGGAAAGGGGATGAGCAGCCTGGAGGCACAAAAGGGAAGGAAAACAGATGAGGCATCCATAAGAAATGCTTTGGAGTGGGGGCATAGCAGTGGTCCCAGCAGGAAGCCATTTATTCTCGGGATACTCACAAAGGGGCTTTGCCCAAGACATGTTTAAGCAGCTTATGGCCATTAGACAAATGTTTAATCTGCAGGAAAGTGGGCCACCAGGCAGGCAGGTGCTGGGATGCCTTTTGAGCCATGGAGCAGCTGGGTCTGGGAGAGGGGGCAGTGGAGGGGACCCTGGGGACAGGGAACCAGAGGAACGCAGGACCAAGTGTAGGGTTTGCACTTCAGGGCTTGGCAGCGCAGGTGTGGCAACTGCAATTGCCAAAAGGGTTCCTGTGGAAAGGTGAAAGGAGCCCCTGGAATCACCTGAGTGCAGCAGAGATGGGCAGAGAGACCCCAAAAGGGCTGTCCCAAGTCTAGTGGCACCTTTTCCACCTGTGTGTGACCGGCAGGACCTGAGCCAGGTGGGAGGAGGTTCAAATAAAGCTCTCAGAGGTGCAGCTCCGGCCTCGCAGGGGCAGCACCGCCAAAGGGCAGGAAAACCAGACGGAAAATCAGCTCATTCCCAGATCTGATCCCAGTTTGCCCTAAATAAAGACGTGGGTCTGCCTGCGGGGGGCACGAGCAAAGCGGGAATAACTTCAGCCTGCGCTTCTCCGAGAGCAAGGCTGGGGCTGGCATCCCTCGGGTGCCTGAGCAGCATTTCCCGGGCAGGTGCCGTCATTTTGCAGTTATCCAAGAGATGGCAGCCTTCCCTAAATCTTCTCCTGGGCTCTGAGCACGAGGCGTTTCACCTTGAGCGCTGACACCGCGGCTGGCACAGCCCGCGGGACACGGAGCTCCCAGGCTGCAGAGAGCTGCTAAAAGCTGCATTTTCCGCCTTGCTGCAGGGATTTTCCTAGTGCTGCTTCCTGCCTGGAGCAGTGATCGCGGAGAAGGGTTCTGGGTTTTCTCGTGGTTGTATATCACCCAATTTGCCTTTTTGCTGGCAGCCCCAGCAGCCTGGGCTGCTCCTGTGGAATTCCTCACCATCCGTGGTGCCTGGAGCAGCTTCTGTGGGAGGGGGCGTTTGGATTGGGAATCCAGGGGGAAGTGTAGGAGCCAGTAATACACTGGCCTGAGCTCTCAGCTCTCTGTGATCTCTATTCCAAAATTGTCCTTCCTGGCAGAAGGATGCAATGAAATGGTGGGATGAGCTCTACTGCCTGGTGCCTTCTCTGTGTGACACCCACTGGTCACCCACACACAATTTACCAGTGTGTCCTCTCAACAGATCACAGAGGTACAGAGTGGTTTGGTTGGAAGAGACCTTAAAAACCTTCTCATTTCACCCTCTGTCATGGCAGGGACACCTTCCACTATCCCAGGTTGCTCCAAGCCCTGTCCAGCCTGGCCTTGGACACTTCCAGGGATCCAGGGGCAGCCACAGCTTCTCTGGGAACCTGTGCCAGGGCCTCCCCACCCTTACAAGATTCCCACCTTCCTTCCCTAAGATTTTACTGTGCCTCAGTTTTCATTGCAGCAGCTGGTCAGGATTGGAAACAACGTCCCCTTCATGCACCCATCTTGTGCATCTCTGTTCTCTGACACTTGGAGGTGGAAGATGGGAACACAAATATAAATCCCATTCTTTTCCAAACATCCCTTTTATCAGTTTGCCTTTCTCTCCACATTATCTTTGCAGCCTGTGGGAAACTACAGATACCAAACCACAAATACAAACCAACATCCTCAGCTCTGTTCCTCCACCTCTGTTTCTCTGTGCCCACCAGTCATGGAGAAATAAGTCACACAGTGTATTCCTGGCTCTGTTCCCATGGCCTTGGACACACTGGAGGTGTCTATTCCAGTCCATTGAACAGTGCCAGGGCCTGTTTGCTGGGCCTGAGGCCAACTGGCACTACCTGGCCATGTCCAGACTATCCCTGGTGTGTGAGCAACCCCCATCCCTCCACCATCCCTGTTCCTTACTGGTGGGTGCCTTTGCTGTTGTCCCCACCTGCAATTCAGACTGACAGCTGCATTCAAGTTAGACCTTCGATAGGCTCTGTCCATCTCTGTTGACCCCAGCTTCCCTAAAAGAGGAAATTGTCTCCATTCAAGGTGCATTTTGTGTTTCCCCAAGGCATGTTGGATGCAGAAACCAGCCAGCTCTCAGTGCTCTGAGTAGGTGCTCCTGCACCTCTTAAAGATTTTACTACAGCCCTGGGAATGCAGGAAGGGAATAAATGAGAACAATGTGACATCAGTATTACTGACATATTTCCACAGAGATAAAATCATTTTTTCAAATAAACGCCCCACCTGGTAAAATTGGGAAAGGGAGGAGATTTGGGATTGGCTGTTTTTCTCAGGTAAAACTGTGGTGATCCATTTTTAGTTGGAGTTTTTAAAATCCTTTCCCTTTGCTGTGCATTAAAACAGAGCAAAATTTGATTTCCTTCCTCTCAAAGAGAGACAAGGAGGCCCTTTCTTCTGGGATTAGGATAACTTGGAGGTGCCATTGGAAGTGAGAGTGAAGTCCACAGCTGAGAACATGGATGGGAATGGAAGGAAAACTGGCCTCAAACATTTGCAGAAGGCAATTCCCTGAGGCACAGTGAGCTCCTCTCCAGAAAACTGACCCAGTCTCCCCCAGGACCCAGGTGCAGTGGCAGCACAGGCCCTGCAGCAGCGATTTCCAGCTACCCCTCCTGGAGACATTGGGAGGAAAGTCACAGCAACAAGTGGGGACTGGAATCAGCAAGGCATGAAGCTGATTTGGGTTGTTTCATGCTTTGTTTTTCAAGGAAATTGTGAGCAAAGAAGAGCCCGAGATCATGGAATCACAGAATGGTTTGGGTGGGAAGGGACCTTAAAGCTCATCTCATTCCACCCCCTGCCATGGGCAGGGACACATTCCACTATCCCAGGTTGCTCCAAGCCCTGTCCAGCCTGGCCTTGGACAGTTCCAGGGATCCAGGGTCAGACACAGCTACTCTGGGCAGCCTGTGCCAGCTGCAGCTCTGCTGTCACCAGTGGGTCAGGAATCACTTCCACATTCAGCTCGTATTTTTCCTTCAAGTGTCCCCAGTGATGCCCAGAGATGCCACCTGCATCTCTGAGGAGCAGCAGGAGGGCACATTCCCCATGCTGTGTCCTTGGGAAGAGTCTCCTTGTCACTCAGCGTGGATGCCATGGGCTGTTTGCCCCATCAGGCCAACTCCAAAACAGGGGAGAATGACACTTGAAGACAGATGAAGGGACAAAACTAAAGCCCTTCTGGGGACAAAACTTAATTATTGGTGGCAATTTGCAGATTTGGAAGCCACAGTGCAGTTTTTAGGCTGCACCAGCCCTGGCTGGGTCCAATCTGTTATCTGACATGTGACAGCTTGTGCCTTTCCCCTCCTGCTTCACCCTCCAGCAGCTCAATCCTGAGAATCCTGTGCCTTCCAAGTGCTCCTGCAGCACCCCACGGAGCTGCTCACACAGCCCTGGTCATTCCCAAATTATTGGCAGTGCAGGGGGTGAGGACTGGAGCCCCTCTGCTCTGGGGCCAGGCTGGGGGTGTTCACCTGGAGAAGAGAAGGATCCAGAGAGAGCTCAGAGCCCCTGCCAGGGCCTAAAGGGGCTCCAGGAGAGCTGGAGAGGGACTGGGGACAAGGGATGGAGGGACAGGACAAGGGGGAATGGCTTCAGCTGGCATTGTTTGCATTTGACCATATCATCTCCAGGAACAAGAACCTCTCTGGCAACACTGACCAGATGTTTCCTGGTCCTCTGCACCCAACTATTTAGAAGACAACGAACCACACAGCACATTTCAGGGTGAGAACTGATCTTTTTTACTGAAAGGACCAAAATCCATTTCCATTAAGGAAAAAAATAAAACCAAAGAAAGAAGAAAAGAAAGAAGAAAAAAAAGCTTCTTCCAAGCATGAAGAAACTTCTGCAAACATCACTTTTTATCCTCCGCTCTACTTCCTCTTCCTGTGTGTCAGGCAGCAGTGCATCCTCCCGCAGTCCTCGGTGTGCTCCTCCCTCTCTCCTTTGCCACAGGTCCTGGAGCAGTGCCCTCTGCAGCTCCTTTTTGGCTGGCTCTTGGCTGGGGAAAGGAAAGATCTACATCTACATTGACAAATTCCTCATGGCCACCAGCATGGTCCAGTGACCATGACAGGATGCAGTTCCCATGGAGACCCCCAGGTGTTGGATATCTGAATCTGGGATGGGGTGATTCTGCAGCTGAACTGCACTCCAAGTCTCGTGAGCCAAACCCACCATAATTCTCCATGCAAGATCCATCATCCACACCTACTTTCCTGGAAAACTTTTTTCATACAATCCCAGAATGGTTTGGGTTGGGAGGGACCTTAAAGATCATCCAGTTCCAACCCCACCATGGGCGGGGACACTTTCCTGCTATCCCAGGTTGCTCCAAGCCCTGTCCAACCTGGCCTTGGACACTTACTGGAACACTTTCACCTTGATTCCTTTATTGCTCACTCTTACCTCTCACTTCCTTTCCATGAAATTTTCCACCTTACCTGGGGTGGCCATCAAGGCCATTAGGAAAACAGCAAAGACAACGTAGATGATCCTCATGGCTGGATATCCACCAGGCTCACAGCAGCTCTGGGATTCAGCCCTACAGGGAGATCTTGGATCAGTTGCTAAGGAAAAGGCGGGACACTCTGATATTTATAGACATTTCCTGACAGGGAGGACAGTGTTAAGAGGAGCGTGACTTTGCTGGTGTCCAAGGACACATTGTTTGCTGCTTAATGGGACCTTATGTCACTCCAACCCAGTGGCCATCTGACAATGAGACGTCCACTCCGTGCCCGTTTGGCTCTTTGAGGGCCTCTTGTGTAGCCTGTGCAGGCGTCTCTCCCGTGGGAGCTGGGCTGCTCTCAGTCTGGCTGCCAAAACTTCTAGCACAGGCAGTTGGGATGATCCCCCTGGGCAGGGGACTTGATGTTGGTTTCTAGGAATAGTTGTGGTGATCAGAGTTAAAGCAGCGAGTTTGAGAGCCCTTTTTCCTCCTTTCCAAAACAGAGGCTTGAGAGGGCTGGGACTACCCTGGCCAATCCCACCCTGGGCATTCCCAGCTGCCTGTCAAGGTCCAGACCCTCTACCAGCGTCCCAAATGCTGTGGCAGTGGATGTGAAAGTTGTTATCAAGTTGAAATGTCTTTCCTATCAAAAGAACCCTCTGGCTACCTGAGGGTAAACTTTACACATAAATTAATAGAACATAGCAAAATGCCAAGGACAGAGATGACCAGAGTGGTTCATGCCTCTACTGCCCACCCAAAGTGTCCTTCACAGAAGCTGGGAAGAGTCACAGAATCACAGAATGGTTTGGGTTGGAAGGGACCTTACAGCTCATCTATTTCCATGCCCTTACTAAGGGACAATTTTCACCAGAGCAGGTTACTGGAAAAAGAAAAAGTAGTCCTGGCATCATTTACATTTATATCATACTGTGATTGATATGCTCCTTCCCACATTTTCCTCTCCCTTGTGGAGAAGCAAAGAAATTCCTCTGCACCTCCAGTCCAAGAAGAGGCTGAACCCAAGCAGACACTGTAGGTTGTGTTCCTGGCAAGGAATGAATGTTTGAGCCTGAACAATACTGGCACTGCACAATGCCGTTCCCTCTGGAATGGCCTGACAGCAGGCTGGGGCTCCCTGCCCTGGGGAGGAAAAACTGGGAAAACACTTGCTCCAGGTGTGTCCACGTGAAGGGACTGGGAACAAGGGGGTCCCTTCCACTTCCAACTGGATATCATTGTTTTAAGATTCTAAACAGGCCCTGTGGATTTGCCATTGTTCTCTCTGCTCTGAGTGCATCCATTGCATTGCAAGGTAAAAGCAGGAGAAAAGCCGAGGAGAAGATAAAGCAGAGGATTCAATTGCCCCAGATATTCCCTGTGCTCCCCTCTAGGTGTTCTCTCTCCAGAAGGCAAATGATCCCTCAGTCCCTATAGCTCTTCTGGTCCCTGACTCCTCTACAAATTCCTGCTGGCTCCAAGATGGAGCTGCCGCTGGATAAGGCTGAGCCCATCGGTAACAGGGGCAGCACCTCTGAGATAACAGAGGTAAGAAAAGAGGGGAAAACATGTGAAACAGCACCTGGAGAGAGGAGTGAGAATATGTGAGAACAGCCCTGCTCCAAGGTCACTGCAGAAGGAGGAGCAGGAGCTGCTCCAGGTGCCAGAGTTGAGATTCCCAGCCCATGGTGCACGCATGGAGAGGCAGCTGTGCCCCTGCAGCCCATGGGGGCCCAGGGTGGTGCAGAAATCCCCCTGCAGCCCCTGGAGACCCCACACTGGGGCAGGGGGATGCCACAGGAAGGCTGTGACCCCATAGGAAACCCATGCTGGAAGAGGGTCCTGGCAGGAATTGTGACTCCATGAGGGACACATGTGGAGCAGCCTGATCCTAAAGGACTGACCCCATGGAAAGGGACCCACATGGAGCAGCCTGTTCCTAAAGGACTGACCCCATGGAAAGGGACCCATGTGGAACAGCCTGTCCCTAAAGGACTGACCCCATGGAAAGGGACCCAGGTGGAACAGCCTGTTCCTAAAGGACTGACCCCATGGAAAGGGACCCAGGTGGAACAGCCTGTTCCTAAAGGA
>VZTX01008994.1:60405-86056 GCA_013400915.1 Pardalotus punctatus | reverse complement strand
GCGTGCCCGGGGCCCTGCCGGGCCGGCGGTGGCCGTGGGCGAGCTGGCCGGTGTGGCAGGGCTCCGTAGCCGTGCTGGCTGCCCCCAGCAGCCGAGCGATGGCGACCCAGTCGGGACGGCCGGCTCTGTAAATGCCGTGATTCCCCTGTGTACACCGCGGATTGGCTGTCACGGCCTACCTGGATCTCTGGGCAGAAGACAAAAGTGTTATCTATTTACAGGGAAGCCTCTAGCTTTGGACTCGAACATCTACAGAAGCTATTAATACTGGAACAGTTTCTTTTCAGCATCTTAACACACTGACTGTTTGCCTTTTTGTTTTCAAACACTCTTCATATTTTTTCTTGGTTTCATCTTTTTTTTTTTTTTTTTAAATTTTTCCTGTAGGAGTACCCCTCCCTAAGGTACCATTCGCAGACTTGAAAACTGTTAAGAAAATGAACACTGCATTCTGTGTATATATAGTAAAACATATATAAACTGAGATGCATAGAAAACTTGGGCTTTTGTGAGCAGAGACTGTGCTTTATGTATATGATAAATGATAGACTTTTTTTTTTTTTAAAGCAGAATAGCTATGACCTTTCAACTACAAGTCGTGCATCACAATTCCTTTCTTTTATTGCTTGACCTCTCTGTGATGGGAACAATGGATCAAAAACCAAAATGATCAGTTTGTTAAAATTCCCTGCAATATATAAATGCTCGCTCTCTACGTACTGTACTTAGCAGCATGAGATTTGTGGACAACAATACAGTGGTACATTGGCAATCCATCCCACTAGGGGTTATTAATATATGTTCATTCATCTGTTTTTATGAATTTTTTTATCTAGACAATAATTGTAAATAAAGAACTTACTCTGTCTGTTCATTTAATACTATGCAAAAGGTTATGCTTTCTATTGTTATTCTTATTCCTACAGTGTGATGCTGGAATGTTTGTGGTTTCAAAAAAAAAAACAAACAAAAAGACAAAAGTAAGTAAAATATGTGATGTAAATTATTTTATAGTTTGAAACAAAATGATAAAGTTTTACTCTTGCTGCTTTCTGTCTAATAGATCTCTCTTGGCAGGAGCACAAGTGGAAAATTTAAAGAAATAAATTCACGAAGCAGCATGAACAATAATGGTCTGAATGTAACAGCTTTCTTTATTCTCACCTGAAGTCACTAGCTGCAGCTCTGGATTCCCAGTGGGATGTTTTACTGTGCAGGTGGATGTAAATCTTCTGGATTGGCAGTGAGGACCCTGCTCCTCAGGCAGAGCTTTGCTTTCCCTGCCGCGGGGGCTGAGGCAGCCCCAGGGCTTTCATCCCTGCCCGGCTGGGCCAGGAAATGTGGAGGTGGGAACGGCTCCTGGGAAGGCTGCAGGGAAATTGGCTGAATGAGTGTGCAGAACAGTCAAATGGTCAGGTGAATTTGCTGAGGAAACAATGAGTTTAATCTTGGCCCCGACACCAGCAGCTCTCCAAGGCCTTTCCTGTCATTGATGACAGCTCTGCATTTACATTGATTTTTTCAGCTCCTTTTCCCTCTGTCATGATCAGAAAAATGATCTTTGAAACTTTCTAGAACTGGGGAGTTCAGTCCAGGAAAAATCCTGCCACTTAAGACTTAGAGAAAAAGGAGGGAATTGTCATTCCAGTGCTCGGACGCTGAGCCTGGAAGTTCCTTCCCTTTTTTTTTCTTTCCAGCTGAGATTGATGCAGTTGTTCATGAACTGCCGTGCAGCTGTGCTCACACAACATTGCTGCACCAGCACCAGCACCAGCAAGGTTTAGGAGTTGGCCAAGCAAGCCAGGGATGAGGTGAGAGCCTGTCAGATAATCTCATTTGTAAAGGTAAAAGGCTTCAAATTGTTGATTTTCCTGTCTTCTCACCTAGGTTTCAGGCTTTTATTCACCAATTCTCTTTGACAAGTAATATTAGATAGTGGCCAAAATGAAGTAGTGCTGCACTGTGAGGAATGTTACAAACAAATAAAATGTACTCAACACAGTCAATTCAGCAAAACCGCTACAGAAAACAATTATTTGGACAGCAGATTTCTTGGACTAATGGAGCCTTATGGCTTCTTCGGAATGAAACTTTCTGCTGTGATTGTGGGAGCTCACTATAGGTAAAAATCAGAAAATATTTTTCTTTTAATTCTCGGTCACTCATTTACCTCCTCCTTACACACCTAAGTTTAATTGCAGCCTTAGTCCAAGTGCTGTTGCAGGGCTCCTCCTCTCTGCAGGTGAACTCTCTGTGAGGTGTTAGTAAGGAAGGGGACAGGCACTGTCCCCTGTGTTTTAAGTGCTCTGGGACTGCTGGAGACTCTGAGATGTATTTTAGGAGCGGCACCTTTTCAGGAGTGTTTGGGAAACACTTTTGAGCACAGGATGGATGTGAGTTGTAGGTGCAAATTGGGAAGAACAGCAGGAATGAAATTCCCCACAACACTGAATTCCTGTTCTCTGCATCAAACTGAAGCTTCGGAAAGGCACATATTTGAGGTAATTAATCCATGAGGGAGAACCAGGATGGATAGCCTGATTCAAAATAGGGATGGCAGAAGTTTTTAGCTGTTTTATGCTAAGACCATGAGGGTAAACATTGCAACCTGTGTAGGAAAACCAGGTGCTGATTTGCTCTGAGGTGCTGTACTGATACAGAAGGGAGAACATGGTGCATAAATAGAGGACGAAGGAGAGGCAAAAAGGGAAGATGAGGGAGAAAGAGGAAGAAAATGCAGGTGTATTTCTAGTTTGCTATTTACTGCAATGGAGTTGTAATTGCTTGTTGCTGTCTTGATGTGGCATTGAGTTCCAGTCCAGGGGTACTCCCTGTATTGCCTGTCTGAAGGCCTTTTCCTGGGAAGTGCCCATTCATGAACAGGCTGAGATTCCCGAAGCAGCTGGACACGGGTGACTCCAGCACACTGTACCACAGCATTCCCGCTGCTATTCCATGGCAGAGGAGCAGGGACCCGGCCCTGGTGCTGGCTCCTCCCCGCAGCAGGGGTGTGTGCGCAGGTGAGGGACCGGGCTCAACTCTTCCCACTTGCTCTTGCCATTCCAGATCTGTCAGAGTTGCTTTTGAGGACCCACAAAAGGTAAGCACTGGATATTTGCCATTTGTGTTTGTATTCCTGCAGCAGTGTGAGACATTGACAGAATGGAACATGATAATGATAAAGTACATAATAAAATGTATTTGTGGCCCAGATCTGGACAAGGGTCCGTGTGTGCATCACCCTGGGCTATGAGCTACAAATCAATATTTCTCATTTATGAAATCCATGTAGGGAATGCTCGGGTTTGATCACCAGCACACTGATACAGGAGGTACTGGAAAAAAATAAGGAAGTGTCTGATTCTGTTTTTCTTTTTACAAGCAGGTTTTAACAGGCACATTAGGATCTAACCTGATGGCAACTGCAGAGAAGTATGATTAAACAACTCACTTATTAAACAGGGCAGACTGCTGAAAAACACAAACCAAAGGAAATATATACAGCAGCATTTTCTCCCGTATGTTCAAACAAACCGATTTTCTGTGTATCTGGGGGCCCACGTTTGCCTGGTACCAACGGAGGTGTTAAATTCCAAGTAGGGCAATGTGCTTCACTTCTCTTTCTGATGGATTTGTTTGCTTTTCCAGCAAATTAAAAGCACCTCCCTCTACCCCTTGTGTGTGGGCATTTAAGAATCTCTAGGAATTGAGCTGGTGTAACAATAGCATTGGGGTGCACAGCAAACAGCTTTTACAAGATTATGAGAATTAGAAAAACAAGGTGTGCAGCTTTCTTGGGAAAGCTTCACAGAGCATTTATGGCACCTGCTAAAGGTGGCCCTATATCCCAGAATCCCAGAGCAGCCAGGGCTGGAAAGGACCTCTGGAGATAGCCCAGCCCAATCCCCACCAAGGCAGGGTCACCTGGAGCAGGTGACACAGGAACACACCCAGGTGGGTTTGGGATGTCTCCAGAGGGTGACATATGGATTTATAAAGCCTCCTAGTGCTTTCATCGGTGGGTTATTTAAATTATTTCAGATTTGAGTTTCAGAAGAGGCATTTAAAATAATTATCTAAAATTATTAAAGAAAATATAACAAACATTATGGGATGATAAGTCACAGGAATGCGTTACTAATACAGGGAAAGCTGTCTCATGTTCCTTTGCATATGGATAGTTCATTACCGTTTTTAATTTGATACGTTTGGAATTATTTTCTAGAAGACAATAGGATTACAGGAGTTCTAGAAGTCACTGTGCATGTAAATAGGGCCCTGTGGGAAGGAGGGCAATCCAATAGAATCCTTTGTGTCCCAGATGAAGGTGTTAAATTCCCAACTCCATTGCACGGCCCTGTGACAGCCTTGCTGTTCCACCAAAAATCATCGTGGCTGGGAAAAGCACTGGAGCTCCTGCTCTGGACCAGGCTGGTTTCCCACTTTTTTCTGCAATGCTGCTGGCTGATTTCAGTCCCTTTCTCTCCAGTTCCAGGCCTGGTCTCACCCTATGGTTTGGTGGGGAGTGGTGCCTGGGCAGCTGAGCAGGGAATCAAGCCATAATAATTTCAGAGGAAAATGACTGTTCAAGCCTACAAAAAGAGGGAATTGAACAGATGCCTCTAGAGCTCCCCACCCCCACGAGAGCACTCAGCGCTCTTGACTGCTTTTCCATCTTGCCACCTATCAGAGAGAATTATGGCTTCAGAGGCAAAAGTGCCGAGCCACAAACATCTGCTGGGCGGCTGCTGCAGAGCAGGAGCAGTTCCTGCCAGGCAGATGCTCACATGTGACAAAAACCCACCACACTTCCCAGGAAGGAGCCTCCTTGCTGCCAGAACCAGTGAGGCTGTTGAGACTGAGCTCTGGCTGCACCTTGGGAAGCTGCTTCTGATGCCATATGGACCTTTCCGGAGGGGTTCAATCTACCATCAAGAATTAAAGTCACTTCTAGTTGGTTTTATTATCCTATTTTCTGTGCTTCTGGGGGATTTGGATGGTTTCAGTATTTCTCTATCACATTTTCTGTGCTAGTTTCTGTGAGCCTGAGGTGATAAGCATGGTCCTAGTGAAATATGCCTCCTTCTTTCCTTGGATTAAAGTCAACAGCCTCCTGTATCCCATGACTCCTGGGTATAAATTGTATTTTCACTGGATGAGAAAACACAGAGAAAACTCACTTTGGCTGAGCTTGCTGTAGGGATGATTCAATCGCCTTTCTTTTCATTTTCATGTATCAGGACAGAAGCACTCCCCAATAATGCCAAAGCATTTTGTCTCCTCAGTGTTCCTGCCCGGCTGATGCTGCCAGCACATTTTGTTCCTGAATATTTGGAGGCTGATCTATGATCTGCCACTGGCAGAGCATCCTTATGCTAATGGCGAGCTCAGTGGAAACCTGCCATCCCTGCAAAGAGCAGACACTTAAAATAATGGCTGATGCAGCCCTGAATCACCTCACAGCAGAGGAATACTTGGCTACCAATAGCCAAGAATTAATTTAATTTCTTTATCAATGTGGAACCTCTGCAGTCTCACCATACTGAAGTGTTTGGTTCTATCATTGAATCCTGAAATGGGACAAAGCTGCAGTTACAATTTGAGTTTCCTTTCTTCAGTATTTCATGCACACACTACATTTTACAAATCATGTATTTGTTTTAAAGAAAACAAAAAAAAAATTCTTTAGGTTCCCCAGCAATGAGATTTAGTGGGGAAAACAGGCAGGTGCTTAAATATTCTGAATGTTCTCTGCTTGTAAATTAGTTCCACAGAACACCATTCCAAAAATTATATCAAAGTAGAAAAAAACCTGGCTGGTTTTAGAAAATAATTACTGGTTATTGAATTGTCCTGGGCTCAGAAAACACCTACTTTTGATGGCGAGACTGTGCAGGCAATATTGGAAAGGAGAAGAGATCTTATCTTTTATATGGTAGCAACTTTAAAAAGAACTGTGCTTGCTCCTGAGGCTACAACTAGATGGTGTCAGCATGGCAGAAAAGTCACAATACTGAAACACTGATTGAGGTAATTTCAACACAAGAAAAAGTCCATTTTTAAAGGAAAACTGTAGGTAACATCTTTTAAAAATGTTTTCAAGATTTGAGTGGCTGAAGCTCAATTCCAGGCTAAGCCAAAAAGCACAAGTGTTTGAAATCTTGTGACTGCTGGCAAACAAAGGAAACAGCAGGTGCTAAAAGGAAATCTTTCAAAGGTACCCAGAAACTCGAATGTATCTGAGCAATTATTAAAGTCGAACCTCTGAGCAACACCTATTCTGCTACTGTCTATGACAGATTTATCTCATTTGCATCTCTAATGAGCACCAAACCATGGAGGTTAAAGGTCAGGCTGGTGGCTGCAGGTGAGGGGTGTTTTGCCCCAGGATGCTGTTGGGGGATTAACCTGAGCAGCTCCTCTGGTTTGCTGCCAAGGTAAAGCGGAGGGGCTGAGCAGGGGTGCAGGGAGGGAACATAATTTGATTTCTTGGGAAGCTCAGGGGGGTGATGCCCTTCTGTTCAGCTGCTGTGACCTGCAGGGCTGTTCTGGCCTGCAGGGTTGTGCTGACCTGCAGGGCTGTTCTGACCTGCAGGGCTGTTCTGACCCTGGTGGGGTTTGGGGGAACAATGTCCACTGAGGGACTGAGGGTTGGCTGCTGCCTCCTCCATCCAGCCCTGCTTTCATTGATGTCTGCCACATCCTTGCTCTTCTCCTGTGCCTTTTTCCTGCTGTTTGCCATTAGAGACTTCCAGAAACTTCCTGGTAAGATTTGAGCTTTTACGGGGCAGAATAGTACAGCAAAGCCTCACTGAGGAAATCCTGCTCTTCTTCTCTCATCCCAAAATTGTGACTACCTTTGGTAGCAATGACACGTGTTTGCAACCGGGTAGTCTGGATCCTCAAACATTATTTCAGGTCTTTGGAATGTTATTCCAGTCGTTGATGTTGTTTTTTGCTTCTAATCTGCTGGTTTGATATTGCACTAGAGACCTATAAATTAAATTATTTCCATAAAAAAAGAAAAAATGCAAAATTGCAGCGCTCCAAAGTTAATGAATTGTTCTGTTGCTTTGGATATCTCAGTTACTCTTAATTTTCACTGCACATTTCGACTGGCAGAGCACAGATATCTTTGATTTCAGTAGTGACCCCTTCCTTGCTGTGACTTCCCCCAAGCACAAGATTTCCCATTTATGATCCCTGATTTCCCATCACTGTCCAGGGGTACTTTTTGGATGTCATGTAATAGAAAGAAGGCCAGGAAAGGCTGCACAGGAACGATGGACTTGTACTTTAATTTTGTAGTTTTTTGGTGTTTTAGGATATCTCCACTGAGGTGGAAGCACGGAATATCTCGGTGTGGGAAGCCATGTGCAGTGATTAAAAACAATCCTAGAGTATAAGCAAGGCATCAATTAATGTTAATGATTTGTTGCTGTCTAAATAGGGAGGCAGAATTGAGATAGGAATTACCTATAGTGAAATCAATATCAGAATTCAAAGTTTTGTTCTGATACATCTTAAAATTCTCTGAAAATCTGATGTCCATAAGACTCTTGTGCTTAATCTGTCAATGACAATGCAAGCAATAGTTTTTTTTAGGATTGATGTTAACTATTTTTGAATCTGTTCACATAGAAAAAGAACTGTAATGTGTCAGTTTAGCTTTAAGGGAGGTTTTGGGGGTTTGGGTTCTTTTGGTTTGTTTTTTTAAGAACCTCCTCATAGTGGATTTCTCATTGTAGTGATAATTTTTAATTACAATCTCTTGTCTCATAATTTCTTGGAGTAACTCCTGTGTTAGGTTTTTCAGTGTGTTCTTCAGATTGTAATACTGAAGGAAAGTGTGCAACTCGTTTTTGTGTGCTTCTTGTGGCATTAAAGATTGAGATGAGGCTGTAGAAATGCAACAAATTGTTGCCATGAGATTGATATGTTTTGGATTCAGACACAGGGAGATGCCAGGAACAGGTTTCTGAATGAAAAATAGCTGATTTCCAGCCAGAGTACACAGATGTGCTTTTTGATATGGAAAGCTGAACAAAAATAAATAGCAATGTTCCATTTCCAGAAACGATGGTGATCTGTTCTTGTCCCGACAATCTCTGACAAACCCTCGGAGGCTTTGGACTGGAAGAGCTGATCTCGTACATGTGCTGTGTGACACGGAGGCTTGTAAAGCTGTCAGCTTTGTGGGATGGCCATTAACCTTCATGGCACATCTTTACAGAGACACATTCGCTGCAGAGGGATGACAGGAGGGGCACTGGGCAGAATATGAATTAGAGCAGCAGCTCTCAGACACTTGTTCTCCCAAGATTCGGATTGCTTTGGTTTCTGACGTCACAGAGAGGCTGAGCTCTGCATCCGAGAGTCACCGAGGGAAACATTCTGCTGCAGTGCAGGAGCACTGCCAGAGTGATGGAATTTGAAACATCAGGAGCCGCTTTTGTTTGGAATGCTGGGCAGCACCGAGTGCTGCAGATCTGTGGCTGTGATGGTCACGGTGGGGATTCCCCGGACTCGGTTCACGCTGCAGCTGCAGCCTCTGGTCGGGCACCAGTGAGGGACAGGGCGTTTGTCACCATGCCCGTGGTCCGGGCTGGGAGAAATCCCCCCTGGGATGGAGCTGGGTGCGCAGCTGAGGCAGCCAGGCTGGCAGAACGTGTGATGGATAACGAGAGGGCACCGCTGTGAAAGCAGGGGCTCCAGCTCTCCAGCCGCACTGCACAGCTCCGCTCACGGTGTCACCGAGTGCCACCAGCCGGGTGTCCCTCTGCGGGCTCAGCGAACACCCTGACCTTCCATTGCTGCTCTTCCACCGCATCAGCACTTCTCTGAGGAGAAGGAGCAATGTACACATTATCTGGAGCTCATCTTCCAGCCGAATTTTTATTTCTCTGGAGTAGAAATGGTGTTCGTTCACCCAGCCTGGATGGCCTCAGCACAGATTAAAATACAGCTATAAAGGACCTATGACACTAGAACTGAATCTCATTAAGGCCATTCTGTGCAGTCCACACCACGAAAAGAGCAGATTATCACTTGAAACACTCTCTCTTCAAGCTTCAATAATTCCCAGAAAACTGCTGAGCTTTGAAGCAGTCCCTTCTATGATAAGTTATTCTGATCAAAAGGAAGAACTGTTTCTAAGACTTGACTTGCTTACCTGCACTGATCAGGTTTTTTTTGTTTTGTTTTGTTGTTTTTTTTTTTGTTTTTGGTGTGTGTTTGTGGTTTTTGTTTTAATTTTTTTTTTAACTGCTGTGGGTGGAATTTTGATTTTGGTTTATCCAAGTAGGACAACCAAAATTCATATCAGAAGATTATGCTCCTAGACAGGAGTTTTTAAAAAAACCCCAACCCAACCATGCTCAGTAGCAATGCAGATGGGGATCCAAATTTCCTTGATTTTGTTTCTTTTTCAGGGTTCTTCTTTTCCATTTAGCTTCAATGTGGCTGCAGGAAAGGTTGATGACAGTCTAATGCCTATATAATGTACTTTTAAATCTTTGAGAAATAATTAAAACTTTTCTACACAGAGATTAATTAAATCTTTCATGTTGAGGATAGGAAAGATGAAAAAAGTTCATCCAATCATTTTTCTTTTTCTGAGCTGAAAGAGGAGGCTTTTCCAGATCCAGCAGTTCCTGTGTGAAATTCCCGGGGCTGTGCAGGAGTCCTGGATCTGCTGGTCGCACAGGGAAGCATCCCACACATCACAAAGCCACCGCAGAGGGGGAATTCTGTCACTCCCCTGGTGAATTCACAGGACACAAGGACTCCCAGAGGCAGGACAGGGAGCATGGACCAAGGAGTTTGGGCAGCTGCAAGTGGAGAGTTCCTTTTTGTCTTGCAGGAATTCAAATTATAAATTGGGCTTCTATAGCCAGAGCTCTGTGCCCCGGGTGCAAGAACTCGATGTTTCACACGTTCAATAAATACAGTGCTAAGCTCAGGGTGGGAGCGCTTCTGATCCCTTTCCCAGTAGGGGAACAGCGCCTTCTTCCAGCAGGTCTGAATTAATTCCTATTCATTTAAACAGATTAAATCTCTTCTGATCTTTTAATTGTATTTTTTTATCGTAGTTTTTAATGCAGCCTTTCAGATCTACCCACTGCTTATGCAGATCATCACAGCTCCATTGAACGGCCGCACTTCTGATTTCACACCTTTAAAGGAGCAATCAGGCTGCTCTCTTTGCTGAAACCATCGTGACAAGGAAACAGAGGGGCACTGCAGCCTCCTGCCAGCGGGAAACCCACTGGGATGTTTATTTGTCTCAACAGTGATACAATCCATGAAGAAATGTAGGGAAATTAACTGGGGGTTAGTGTTAAAATTCAAGTGAGTGTTACAGAGAACCAAAATTGTCAGGGTGGTTTTTACCATATAATAAATGCAAGGAAAAGTGTCTAGAAAAGTAACAGTAGAAATTTCATTTGGACAAAGAAATTGTTTGGAATAGGACTGTTCTGCTGTAAAAATGGTTTCTCTTGGGATACAAATTTTAAGAGCAGTAGCAATAGCTCAGGAAGGGACTGAAATCTGTTTTGAGTTGATGTCTCAGGTGATCTTTAACCAGCAAAAGGGGTCTGGATGGACTTAGGGCTGCTGGAAATGAGACAGGGAGCTGTGATCCCAAACTGCATCGGTGGGTGTGGCAAAGGCTGGAATACAAACCAGCTGGGAAGGGACAACAAAGGAGGACCTTTCCCTGGAGCACAATTTGATTTGTTCCTGCTCTGGGTTCCAGTATGGCAGGAGCAGAGCCGCTGAGGAGAAAACCTGCTTTAGGACGGTCTCTAAACCCAGCCAGGCTCACGGCAGTTCTGAAGGAGACACTACTGCAAACTGGGAAGAGGACAGGGCAGGCCTGTGGAGAAATTGCACCATAAACACTGCTGGAATAGCCTCACTCCTGGTTTAAGTCATGAGAAGGAAGAGCAGGATCTAATTATTAGAGGCTTGAACTAATTATGGAAGTCCTCACTCATTGCTGCCATAGAGGCCTGGGCATTGTGACAGCTTCCAACTCTTTTCTACCCTAAATCTTACAGGTGGGTACCTGAAAATGGACTTAGATCTAAAGGACAGCAAAAGATGCTCTCAAAGCATGATCAGGCAATTCAGAGCGGTGGTTTCTGTCAGGCTGAGACCCTCCCTGGGAGGGTGCAGCACAGTGTGTCCCACTGGGAAGGGCTCCCAGCTGATGGGCTGGTGCAAGCTGGAAACTTTAAACAGGAACTGGTATATTTGCAGTGTTAAAAGCTGTATCCACCATTGACTCTTCCTTGGCTAAGTTCACAAGTTGATGATTTTGGATTGTTAAGGGGTAGAACTGGTGAAGCTCTGCTGAAATCTGTGGAATTCTGAGCTGCATTTCCTTCAAGATGTATGAGCACAGTCACCCAAACCTGTGTGAGGCCAGCCCTGAACTGTAAGGATACAGGGGCATCCATGGAAATAGGGAGGTCTGGCGTTATTTGCACGATAAATTGGGAGTGTGCACATCCACGGGATGGGTGAGACAGAAGCAGTGATGTGGTGTGTGTAAGGGGTGTGTGTGTAAGGGGTAGGCAGCAACAAGGAAAGCCAAAATGAACTCCAAACTACCAGGAGAAATCAAGGTATTGGACTGGGAATCTTGCCTGCTCTTTGTTCCCCAACACCCCCGGGAAAACCCAGCTGATGTCAGATAAAGGACAGTGACAAAGAAACTCCAGCAATCATTTTTCCCTGCCTAGCCCACAGCCTAACTCGCCTCTCCTTTTTAATGCAGGGTAAGGACACTGGCAGTGTGATCCCTCCCTCGTTGCAGATGTTTATGTCAAGTGATTCTCTGTGCAGGTTTGAGCTGAGAACAAAAGTTCAGGCATGCTCACCACTCCATAGGACACACTCCTAAAACCTGAGAAGCTCCAAATGTATCTGCTTAGGGTTTTAATTAGGAGGTGAGATCAGCTTCTTCCCTAATTATTCCAAGAGCTGACTCGCAATTGATATTTCAGTGCTCGGATTAGCCACATAGTGTCACCCTAGACCATCACAAAGTCTCGTAGGAGGCACTCTCCTGAATCACCGGCTCTGGAAGTTGTGCTGGGAGCAGGCTGGGGAAAGGTTTCTGTTTCTGACTGACTTAACCATCTTCCCGGGTGAGTCTGTCCATCCCGGATAACGCCCGTGCAGCCGGAGTCGCGGTGCAGCTTCAGCAGGAGCCACCTGCAGTGCGCTGTGCCCGCGGCCACCAGCGAAGGGCGCTGGGCGAGCTCCTCTCGCGGGGGCTCTGCAGGTCCAGAGGGAACGGGCTGACTGCTCTCTGTTATTCCCGGGCATTTCCTGTCAAAAGCAGACTTTTCCAAGCTTTTAAAATATAATTTAGATTCTGAAAGCATACATAAGGTTCAGAAGAAGCACAAGGCTCCAGATTTATTCTGCGAAATTACTCCGGTGATGCTTCAGAAGAGATCCCAAAGCAAAATCTCCAGTTTGCTTTCTTTATCCTTGGTTTCTGAAATTATTGGAATAATTGATTTACATTCCTGGACTTTCCTCATATGGTTTTAATTTGAGATTAGGTTGGTCATGTCCAGATTTAGATCTAGACAATACAAAAAATCTTAAAAGAGTGATAACTTTTAAAGTATAATTATTTTTAAAAAAACCATAAAGCAAAGTTTCAAAGCATGTCTGAGGTTGTAGATCACAGAATGCTTTGGATAAGAAGCAACCTTACCAATCTCATAGTTCCAGCCTCCAAGAGAAGATAAAATCCATAAATACCAGCAGAGTTTCTTCCAAAACTACGGTGCCATTAAAATCCAGCAGCAGACAGAAGGCCATGGATGTCTGGATGTGGAGTGAATTGAGACTCAAAGTTTATCCTCACTCTCCACAGCAGAATGAATTACTAAAAACGCTAATAAAAACATATGGGGTACTAATTATCATAGTTAATTGATAACGCCTCGGGTGCTCTTGGTAGCTAAATCCCACCTGGGGCTTCCAAAAATGGGCATTGCTGGGTGTGCCGTTTGCTTTCTCAAAAGATTTCCTATTCATCTTAAAAATTCTGCATTTGGCCAACTGTTCCTGAGTTATTTGCTATGTGCTCAAAGAAATCAGTGAAATTGGTTCAATCAATTTGAGTGAGATTAGAGACAGCTCTGAAGCTGTTTATTCATTTTTACAAATGCTAATGAAATAATGATGCCATGGAGATGTGAAGTTACCTTTATGTTGATAGTTTGGGCTGGTTTCCTTTGAAAAAGGTTGATGGTGTCGATAGCTAGGACTGAAATAGGACTTTTTTTCTCCTTTCAGCAATAAAACCCCTCTCTTCGTTAATAAACAATCATGTTCCCATGTTTACATCCCCACTTCTGTTCTAATGGCTCCCAACACAGGGCAGGAGATGACACATCCAAAAGGTAGCAAAAAGTCAACTGCTGGGTAGCTGAACTGTGCTCCAAACAAAAATCAAATGAATTTCAGGGCATGCCAGAGGTTTCAAAATTAATTGATCAAACGCCTGTTGCAAAATTCAGATTTGCTTCATGCTCTACCTTTTTCCTTGGGGAGCAGTCAGTGGGAGCAGATGAAAGAGGAGTGTAAGGATTTTGCAGGCTGGGGAGGGGTTTACATTTGTTTAGCTTTGGTTAGGCGGTTTGGCATTTGGGTTCGGTTGGTTTTGTTCAGATATTGGATTTTTTGTTCCCTCTGATGGGATATTTTTGGTGGAATAAAATAATGAGTTTGAAAGGGCAAAAGCCCAGTGAGTGATGGTTCAGTGATGGGTAACTGCACTGATACACCAACACATTCGTGTGAAATATTTCAGGTATTTTGCAACTAAATTGAATTTTGGGGAGTCTCTGCTGCTAAGGCTCTCTTTTAAGACTCACTTCTATCCCCCAGTAAAACCAGTTGATTGAAGCTGGAGTAATATTTTTGTCTGTAAACCTCCACAGAGATATTCTCCTTATATGAGTGTTGCTATGCTTTTGAACAGAACACAAGAAAGTTTTTCTAGAAAAGACTTTATAACCTTCATCACCTGGGCTGTAAAACAGACAATGGCCTCGTTGAGGGGTCTTTTTCTCAGGAGAGCAAGATATAGAAGTGAATGGCCTAGCTGAGTGCCCATTCTCTTTACTCAGGATGACAAATGAAGTGTTTAGATTAAATTACGTGTTTAATTCCTGTCACTTGTCCGTCCCTTCCTAAAGCACAAACCCAATTCTCTTCTTCCATTTGTTAATAGGGGCCAGTTAATATTGGCCCCATTAGCAGCTTTCCTACTGGAGATGGGGCAGGAAGCACTGGCAGTCAGATGAGATATCCAATAACCTGGAAATTCACTCTGAGGCCTCACACACATTCACAGAGGCCTACAAGCTGTGCAGTGTCTTGCTTGATTTTTAACGTGGCGGAGGAAATTATGTTCTTTTCATCAAGTGTCCAAACATAACCAGCTTAGCCTCTTAAAATCCCTGGGGTTTCTGCCTGCCTTGGCACAGAAACTTTCCTGGCTGTTTGGCTCCTTTCTGTCTTGGTGCTTTGGTGATCTCCTGAATATTTGCTTTCACTAAAAAGAATTAATGCCTGGGTACTTCAGAACCCTCTTAGAAAGGCTTCTAATAATAGACATTAGAAATTACCTAAATTTGTATTGTTTCAGATTTATAGACTTGATAAGGTTTATTTCTATTTCTGTTTCAATGGATTTCTTCACCTTAATTAGAATTTAATTTGATACTCTGTGGGGGATTTAATAATGTCATTTATTGTAGTAGTGTTGTTCACACAAAGAAACAAAGAAATGAAAAGCTGCAGTCCATAGCTTAGAATGGGGACTTAAGTTGATGACATCATCACTGCAACTCCACAGTCATATTTAACAAGTTTTGATGCCATAAAAACTATCCTGGGAGTTCAAGCCCAGGCCTCTAACAAGAGGGGAAAGAGCAGCCTTCAGGAATACCCTTATCATTGTACCGAAGGGTTTTCTGCAGCTACTGTAAATCTGTTTTTTCTTTATTTTAGCCATCCACACTGATAGGCAGAAGCACCATTTCCCTCAGGTGTGCTGCACTTTCAGGTTTGTTCCCATTTTCTCCCCATTTCCCCCTTGTTTTCCTCAGTGTTTTCCAGGTGCTCCAGACATGATCACTGGAAGCAGCTGCTGCTGAAAGCAGAATAAATTCTCTGCCACTCTCTGATTTTTTTTTTAAATCACAAATCAGCCATAATGCAAATTATGTCTTCAAAGAATCAAAGTGAAAGCACCATCTAGGGACAGCAATTGTGTAACATCTTCATTCCCTTGTAAACTGCGGCAATCCCACCCCAAATAGAATTAAATTAATTTGCCTGTGCCACGTATTTACTGCAGTTCATTTCAGCATAGATTTATATAATCTCCTCTCCTCACAGTAAGAATTACATATTTGTAAATAGAAATCAATGCCAATCAAGTGCAGCAAATTATTTCAGATTGATGTCTTCAAAAAATTCTCAGAGGACAAGAAAAAAAAAAATCCCCAAAGCCTCCTGCAGTTCATGATAGGAGTATGAGCTCAGCATCACGGTTGTTTCCTTGGAAACAAGGAACCACATGATGCCCAGTGCTGGTGGAGCATGCTCAGTGCATAAATAAATCAGGCTCGTTTTCCTTCTTTTGTTCTGAATCCCAGCCCAGGTTTGCTGCTGGCAAGGGCAGCACCCAAAGTGCCTCCATTTGCCTCCTCACAGCCTGGGTGATTGGCAGAGTGGGGCACAACTGGTGCTGCAGTCTTGGTTAATGGGGGGTAAAATAACTCACACGTGGTCCTATGGGAAAATTCAGCCTCCCTGCCTGCAGACTTTCAAAGGAAATCTCGGCAAAATGAATTTCAGTTCCCAGTTAGAAGGGGAAAATGACCCAAATGACAGATCGCAGCAGCAAGCTCTTATCTGCCAAAACAGATAAACTCCAATTTTCATCCCCCCATTTCAATTCTGCTCGTGAACTGCTGCTTTTTCTTGTTTACAGCCTCGCTATTCTGACAGCATTTGTGTTGAAATCAGAAAAAACCCCACCTTAGATGAGGAAAAATTCAGCAAATAAAGCGCTCTGTCCTCAGAGGATTTTAGAGTGTGTTTTCAGGAAGGAGGTGGCTGCTTTAAGATGGAGAACGAGTCTGATCTCTGTAGTGCAGCTCTGTTGGTTGGCATTTGTACCTCACAGTGTGTCTTGAATCCGTGATGAGCCATTCACAGACACCCACAGGCTGCTGGAGTTCCAACCTGAATTTATTCAAGGCCATGCTCCAGCTGATTTCCCTAAAGAATAAGACCTCTGTTGGAGCTCTCTTGAATCACACTTGTTTTTCATTGCTGAAGAGGTATAAAATATATAAATATTAAAAAACCAACATAGGACTGAGGTCAGAATTTCTTTGCCCCTGGTTCCTGACAGGTGGTGTTGTTGGATTAATCTTTCATAACTCTTAAAACTGCCATATCATATGCTTGGATCGTAATAAAGAAATTACAAAGGAACTCCTGAAAAGGCTTTGTTTTACTTGAAAATTAATGACCCTTTTTCTTGATTTTTTTTTTCCCCCTTGGTTAGCTCTTCCTTGGACCTTAAAATATAAACACTCCAAATGCACACAAAGGGTGTAGTTTTATAGATAAAATAGACACCAGAAGGAAAGTAATTGGGAAAAATTCTGAGTGTCTTTCTTCCCGTCTCCAGTAACCAACAGAGGCAATGGGATATTTGTAAGAAAAAGAGACTTATCCTAATACTCTTTCCAGACTTAAATTGCCTTATGAATTCCAGCTAAAATAGCAAGTGGTACAAATCCACCACAACCCAAACCAGAACAAAATCCTAGAATCATTAAGTAAGAGAGGAATAAGTATAATCAGCTAAATGTGGATACTGCACTTCCAGCACCGCGGGCTCCTCTTGCAGGTGCTGTAATTCCTGTTTTTTCCAGGCATGGGCAGTGCTCTGAAGCTCTCTCTGCTGGAGTGGTCTCACACGGTATAAATGTTTATCACCACCTCAGACACACAAAATAAAGAAATTCCTTCCAGCTTTTCTGGCTGGACTTTCTCCTGGGAGGTGAAATTTGTCTGATTTTTGGCCCTAAATGCAGTGTCTGTTTGTTTGTACAAAGTGCAGCTCTGTGAATTAATTAATGACTTCTAGCATGCTTTTTTATCTCCCTAGGTAGGGGGATTTGCAACTATCCTTGGCAAATTCTGTAAACTCTCTGAAGAGATCCCATAATTCCCTTAATGCCCTTATTCCCTTCAAATATGTTTTGTTGACATAAACTGAGATATTTTAAAATTTTTCTTTTTCCAGCGAGGAGCCAAATTGTTTTGTTTTGTTTGTTTTCTGTCTGTTCATTTCCATAAGTAAAAAAAAATAAATTACTGGTCCGTTGGTACAATCCCATAACTTTAGAAGCAATTACAGATTCTGGTGAACAAATTTCAGCCTGTGATGGCTTGAAACATTTCCCTGCCGTATTTCTGGGTTTGCTGCATGCAGTTTGCCACGGCCTCCCGTGAATTTCTGCAGAGATCGTAGAAAGTGATGGTCTAAAGGGCACAGCTGCTGTTTAAACTTGTTTCAATCTAACACCTGAGATGTATAACCCTGTTCCAATTAAGCAAATTGAAAAGGTACATTCTTATTGTTGCCCTGAGCTTCTCAAACTCACAAAGTTTCTCTAAACTTAATGGCCACCAAATATTTCAGAGGGCTGATAACAACAATGGTGACAATGAGTTACCAATTTGTGATGCCAACAGCTCAGTCTCCTTTTGCAGCTGATTTGCAGTTTCATTTCTTTTCACCCTTTAATGATTTGCTCTGCAGTTAATTACATTGTTCTCTTCTGTCTGCACTGACACCCGTAATTTTAGAAAACTACTTTCAATTTAAACTTGTCATCAGCAATGAAAACTTAAATTGCACGTGTTGGAGGGCTGTGATCTCCACTACATCAAACTGAAAGCAAAGGAAAATTTAATGGATTGTTTAGAATGAGTAGCACAACAATTTGGTTAATGGAATGGTCACAGCCTTCTCTCAATGAGTTTTAGCAATATCTGCAGTTAACACAAGTCTTGTCTCAGTGTAAGATAATTTCTCCAGTTGAATAATCAAATGTTTTCAGTTTGCAAATAATAGGCTGGTCTTTTGGGCTTTTTAAATCAAGTGCACAAGAAGAATATTCAGCAATTAGAGCTAAGTGACTTTCTTTTTTTAAACTGAGTCTTATCTAAAGTACCTGTTTTCTCCCTAAATAACAGCGGGATTAGTACTTGCATTTGAAAAGGCAATATAATATATTTGAAAGTAAAGTGTGCTTTGTACAAGTCATTTTTGCAATATAATTTTTTCTCTAAATTATTCCAACCTACTGATGCTCTAAAGAAAACCTTTCCTTATTTCTGGGGTGGTTTTACACCTGAGCACTCTGACTATCTAAATAAGCTTTATTCAGTGAAGGAGGACAGTACTTTTCCTTGTAAATCATCTTGAAATAGAGCGAGAAAGATCCACCCAAAGTTGTGGGAGTTAATGGCTACAGATTAATGGCTGCTCCTTTGGCCATAGGTGCCACTCAGCTCAGCTGTGACAGTGCAGGACCCGGGACTGTAGCCAAAAATTCCTGGGTCAAAATAACTTTGCAGGACTAAAAATCACTCCGGGTTCAGGCTCACTGCTGTAGGAACAATTCTGGCAAACATCTCAAAGGTTTATTTCTGTTACTTACTACTTACAACGAACGTTTCAAAGCCCAGAAAGGTGGGGATCACAAGGAGATCACCGGGGATCGACTCATTTTGGGAAGTATGGGTGTGACTCAAAAATGGCTGAATTTGAGTGATCCAGAAAGGTATTTGATAGCAGGAGGATTTGTGTCAGTGGTAAATATTAACACTTTCTGGCCAGGAGAACATTTCCCTGTCTGGAGATGTCCCAGCCCCACCTGGCTGTGTTCGGTGTCACCTGCTCCAGGTGGCCCTGCCTTGCTGGGGGTCCCTTCCAGCCACGACATCTGTGATCCTGAGAGTAAACACAAGAGACAGAATCAGTGCTGCTGGGACAAAAGTTCAATTTGTGGCTGTATATCTAGCCCCCGAATATTTGTTTTATCCAGCTGAAAGCCTCATGTGCAGAACAAGGTAACACAAATGTCTTTAAGGATGAAATTTTATTTTTTGGAAGTATTATCCCAAAGAAAGGCACAAGTCCTTCTGTGGCATAGGAACTCTTGGGACCCACTCTTTAACACCTCTGTGTCTCCACTTCAGAAAAACCCATTATTTTACAATGATTTACAATTACTTTGTCATTTATTGTGCTGCTCAGTCACCTCAAAATCCTGCAGAACACCGCTGTGGGAAATGCAGGACCCACACCTGGAATCTCTGGCAGTGGTACAAATCTGCCTCAGTTCATGAGCATTTTCTTTACTCCACTGTACTTTCCTTTTGCTCATCACAGACCTTACAGAAAATACCTGACAAATGGGAAAACGCTTCTCTGTTTTACTCAATGACTATTTTACTGTGACTGAAGTTAATAATTTGGGATCAGGACTATCAAAAAATAACCTTGACAGGTCAGGTCATCAACTACTGTAAAAAAAACCCAAAAAACCAGGAGATTTGTATATGCACTTGAAAAAACATTACCTCTCCCCCTAAATATGTTTTTTAAAATATTTTTTAAAATTATTTCCTATCTGCTTTACATACAGGTTTAATCTTTCCCTACTCCTTGGTCTTTGTAGGGTGGTCAGGTTTTCTCTTCATTCAGAAACATTATACTAGAATTTATGACTGCATAAAAGAGATGTTATTAATTAATGCTGAAAACCTACATTTGGGGCTACAAAACCCCACACTGAAATAAAAGCACAGCTTGCCAGTGACATATTACCCTATCTGTGACAGATTCCTGAAGTCCTACCTCTCTTACACTTGCATGTCTTAACTGGAATAGGATTTTTTTCCTGGAGCTGGTCTGTAACTCAAGTAATTAGCAGGAAAAATGTATAGTTGTGCTACCCACTTAGGTTGTCAAAAGAGATTATCATACTCTAGCCAAAAAAATTAATTATTTTAACACTTCACAATATAAATAGAGCATTCAAATAACAAACTTGAGGGAGGAATGTTTTCACTCTTGGAAAACTTCCAGGTATATTTTTGGAGGAATTATAATTTTATCTTGGTGGATGCCTGGGCTTGCTGCTACTGTGATTGACTGAGGTACTGTGCAGATGGTGGAGGCCACAGTCATCTCTCAGAGTAGTGTATTTCCCTGCCATGACCTTATTGTGCCTCAAGTGAAGAGGCAGGTACATTTTTAAAGTATAATGAAAGAATCTGTAAAGTCTGAGGTATCATCAGCCCCCTACAAATGTCTAACAATTGTATTTTTGGTGGTGTTCTCATCGCCAGTCTGTTCTTATTCCAACACAAATTGAAATAATTAAGATTCAGGCACACGACATGAATTGTCCCTGGCATTTGGCAGGTTTGTGCTGCAGAGCAGGTGCTGCTGCATAATCCCAGCTCGGCAATGCCAGGCTCTGCTGCCCTGTTTTCACAGTGCACCAGTGCAAGCTGCATTACCTAGCCCTGGAAACAAGTAAATATCTTTCAAATGAATGCTCATTTGTAAATGTTGCAGAGCTTTTTATCTGATTATCACCTCTTAAAGTGCAACTGTGAATGATGCTCTTATATTCCTCAATTTAATATTTTTTTTCAGAATGGGAAGACATTCCCAGTACAACCGCTTTTTACCTTGCAACATTCCTGACAGGGCTACTCCCCCAGTTATTGACACATGCAACTGGTTGCAGAACTAATATCTCTAAAGACTGACAAATATTGATAATTTGCTTTGCTTTCTCTGAGTTCAGGGGAATTAGAGAGGGAGCAATGGCACAGCTGGAAACTTTGGGATGACAAGAGTGAAACCCCAAGCCCAAGTCTCAGCTCTGGCTGGCTTCATGTGCCAGCTCCCAAAACTTGCTGAACAGCACCAGTGGTGCCCCTGCTCTGGGACAAAAGTTTCTGTTCTTGTGGCCTCTTCTTCCACCTGCTGCAGCTTCCCTGAGAGCTGTGTGCAGCAAGAGCAGGAAAACTCATCCTCAGTGCCTGAGTTTCCCACTGCAGGTGCTGCTCACCTCACCCCTGCTTCTGCTCTTACCCATTTTTCATGCGTGTGGGATTATTAATGATGAAATATCAGTAATAAGTTTCCCCTCAAAGGTCTCCTGAATGGCTCCAAACACTGAAGCA
Organism: Pardalotus punctatus; assembly: GCA_013400915.1. Classification (NCBI taxonomy): domain Eukaryota; kingdom Metazoa; phylum Chordata; class Aves; order Passeriformes; family Pardalotidae; genus Pardalotus; species Pardalotus punctatus. Next base: position 64,723 of record VZTX01008994.1, on the reverse strand, counting down.
TAAAAGGTAAAATCCCAATAGTCCTGCGAGCCAACTGCAGCCCTTTATGCATGGTGTCCTTGGGGTTTTGATTTGGCAGGGGACCTGCCTTCTGGGTGGTCTGAAGATCTCCAAGTCCTCTGGCAACTGAATGGCTTTTTTTCCAAAGCAACTGGCCATATCCTCTTTTTTTAAAAAAAAAAAGTTATTCAGCCACTTAGTCCTTTCAGTTTCACTCAGGAACTCCATTCTAGAGAGACTTTTGGTGGTTCTTAATTCAGCTAGACAGAAAGTTTCTAGCAACACTGCATTATGCAAAATCCTCAACAAACACAGAGGGGAGGAACAAGTTAAATATGTTGTTAGAGGAAGAAGGATGTTTTTAAAAGTCTCTGGAAGGAGCTCAACGGAAGTTTCATGTCTTACGCACTCTGCCTCTTAACTGGCCCTCTGAAATATTTATTTTATATTTTGCTTGCATAGCTCCATCTCCTAACCAAGAGAGCTGTTGAGGTATTAATGTGTTTATCGTGGCTGCTGTGTGGTTATAATGAGATCAGAAACATCCCCCACGGGTGACATTTCAGCAGGGGGAACCGAGCGGGGCAGCTCGTCCTGTGCTGACCCTCGCAGGGGAATTCAGGGGAGGCTCTGGGAGCAGGGGAACCAAGCCTTGGCAGGTGCTGGGGCTCACAGCAAACCAGGCCGTGCTTTGAACACTCCCCAGTTGTGGTGGAAGTGGACAGGATGTGCGAGGCAGATGGAGCAGGGACTGAGGTGACAGCTTGGTGGCATTTGCCTACTGCAGCCCCCCTGTTTCAGGGGGAAAAGTACAGAAAACTCCTCCTTGGCCATATGAGAGAAAAAGAAGCTTTCCATCCCTTAAGAAGAAAGCCCTGAGAAACACTTCAGAATCACAGGTCTTGGTCAGACCTTTGCAAAGGTCTAATACCAGCTTAGAAAGAGAATAAAAATGGAACTAATTCCTGCAGGAAATATGGAACACTGAGGCCATATTAGTATTAATATTTTCCCTGTTTCTACAGATGTTTTACATTTAATAATTTAGCTAAATGCTAAATGTTAGCATTTAACATTTAATAATTTTAAATATTTTACATTTAATAAATTAGCATTATTTAGTGTTGTGGGGAATGGGAAGGTATCAGCTTAGTAGGAATACCAGAGTTGTTTCTTTCAGAGAATTTCTATGAGCTATTTTTTAAATTATGCTGTAAATTCTAAAATCCCAGCGGGCATTCCTCCTTCCCCCCATCACTCCAGACTGTGCAGCACATTACTGGAAGTAGCAAAAATGTTTTATTTGCACCTCTTGAAAAATTTCAGCCAATAATCACTGAGACCTTTAAAAATATTCCCAAGGAGTTCCTTTGCATCCCGTTCTGATTCCAGCAGAAAAGCCCTGGACAGTGCAGAGCTGTGGGGGTCGCTGCCCCCTATTTTGAATCATCATTTCTGCACGGGTTGTACAAAATATCAGCTCCTGAGAGAAAGGCAGGTTTTGCCCAGTTCTAGCGAAGTGTGAAGCCGCAGGTTTAACAGCCTGCAGATGCCTTGGGTGGGAGGATGCGCTCCCATCGTGCTCCCGTTATTGACAGGGCAGCGCTTTCAGGAAGGTGTTTACAGCTCCGGGCTGTGCTGCCACTGAAGTCAGCCTGAACACCGGTGCTGCGCATTTTTAGGGAATAAAAAGCAGTTACTTTCTACAAAACTATTTAGGTGCGAAGTAGTTTAGTTTTTAATTTTCTAGTGAACCTGAGTGTGGATTAAGACAATGGTTCAGCATGGAGATCAAGGCTACCAGGGAAAATAATCAATGGGAATGATTATCCCTCTGCATATGTGTGACTGCAGCCTACCTGCTCATGGTTCAATGCACTCACTAATTACCTGCTTGGAGAAGATTTAGAGTGTGATTAGAAACTGGAGGAATTTCAACAGGAAAAGAGCCACCAATAAAACCACCAAACGGGTTCCTGAGTTATGTTTCCCATTAGCTTTCTAATTTTCTCATTTACATTGAAATCCAAAGTGCTGGATCCTCCCAAACCTTATTTCACTTTTATACCCAGAACAACACTCTCTGTTGCATTTCACTGGGATCATCATAAAACTGTTACATCAGGAACTCAGTTCTGGAGAAGAGATTCACACCATAAATCCTTTTTTTTTTTTTTTTAATTTTTTTATCCCAAGATGTGTCTAATTTGGATTTTTTTCCTACCAAACACAAATTATTACTAAAAGTTTATCTATGGTCATGCCCACTATATTTTCAAGTTTTCTCTTTTTCCCAGCAGGGACCTACATGTTTGAATACAAATAAATTAATTCAAGTTCATTTGGAGCCTTTCATGAGTGAGCAAGACAACAGTCATTCGAATCTTATGATTCTAAACCAGAAATAGATATTCTGAAGGAGTACTCCAGCTACCTAACAAATAATTTGAAATTCCTAGAGGCTTAATCAAGTACTGTGATGGCTTGAATTATTAATATTAAGCCCCCCAAAATGTCTGGTATATTAAAAATCTACTTGTCCTGTAAAGAATATATATTCTATTTAATGTTAGGATCACCACAGAAGAAATATGAAACAGTCAATATATTCTGGGAACCAGCATCTTGCACCATATATATCCTCTTTGAAATGAAAAAAAAAGAAAAAAAAGGGACATTTTATGGATTGCAGAGTAGAAAAAATAATCACATTTTGCTTTGTACAAATGGCTTCTAAATTGCCTTCATGTTTTTCCTAGGAGCGTTGAGTTCCTGGGGAAGGTGGCTCTGGGGAAGGGCTGGAGGGTCAGTCCTGTGCGGGGCTGGGGGACACGGGGGGCTCAGCCTGGGGGGCTCAGGGGGTCCCTGTGTCTCTGCCCAGCTCCTGACAGCAGGGGACAGCCGGGGGGATTTGGGATCTGATCCCAGCGAACAGGGGCAGGAGGAGCACAGAGCCTTGAGCTGCAGCAGGGAGGCTCAGGGTGGGCTCCAGCAGGAATTTCCCATGGAAAGGGGGACAAACCATCGGCAGGGGCTGCCCAGGGAGCTCTGCAGTGCCCGGCCCTGCAGGCTCTGGGCTGGGGACAAGGTGGGCATCGGGCACAGGCTGGACTCCATGACCTCGGAGCTCTTTTCCAGCCTCAGTGGTCCTGGGGCTCTCTGGGTCTGGAATTGCGAGGCTGAGCCTGGCACCGTCCCTGGGGCCGTCCTCGCCTCCCTCCCTGCTGGGAAGGGCCCTGGCTGCTGATGCTCTTTCCATGGGGGACACAGTTTGGCTTCCCCTTCCTCAGGGAGTTGTGAGCCCATGTAATGCCCTGGCTCTGCTTTTCTGGGGTTATTTTAAATTGGTCTGTTAGACCTCAGGAATTCTTAATTCATACAGTTTACTTTCCTTTGTAAATCTTCAGCTTTGTACTATTATAGCCTCTGCATTTTTAATTCAGTAGGCACTGCAGAAACACAACAGTATTACTTTTTCTGCCTTTTTTAAAAAGGAGATTTACATTTCCTGATTTGGCAACTTTGTAATTATCCAAATGTGTTTCCATTCCAATTTGCTGTTTTCTCTCTTTATGCAGCTGCATTCAGATTCTTCCCAATTTGCCATCTCAGATTGTCAATACTCCAGTTCCATCTATGCATGCAAAGATTATACTTTTTTGTTTTTAATTTAAAAAAAAATCAAAACTGAAAAACCAAACCTGCAAGCTCATTCTTGTGATTCACTTGAGGGTTAGAGGAAGAAGAGGAAGAAAAATACATGGTTACAAAGGGTCAAAGAGATAAATGAGAAAATAGTTCCACCAAGGGAAGGCTCCTGGTGTACATTTTTCTTGCGTGAAATATTATGTATTGCCTCAGCTGGAGAAAGGAAATAGTCAAGACAGAGCAATATAATGTTCTCCATTATATTGCTACTCCATCTGTAAGTAAGGAATTCCTAATCTTTCGTCTGTGACTTATGTGGCATCAGAAGGGGTGCAGAACAAATCCTTGCTGGCATCTGACATCAGAATGGCAGAGCCACGGGAGTTGATTATGAAACTGGCAGCATTCTTCCTCCCTGAAAGTTCTTAAAGTTATCACTAGCTGTCCAGGGAAAGTGAATTCTGACAAGCTCTGACAACGTGAAGAAGCAGAGGTGCCTTTTCCTGTGGAGCATCTGCAGTGCAGACAGCTGGCAGGGCTGCTGTCCTTCAGTCCTGCTCTCCTTTAATCCTGCTGTCCTTCAGTCCTGCTGTCCTTCAGTCCTGCTGTCCTTCAATCCTGCTGTCCTTCAGTCCTGCTGTCCTTCAGTCCTGCTCTCCTTCAATCCTGC
>VZTX01008994.1:0-59979 GCA_013400915.1 Pardalotus punctatus | reverse complement strand
TCCTGCTCTCCTTCAGTCCTGTTCTCCTTCAGTCCTGCTCTCCTTCAGTCCTGCTGTCCTTCAGTCCTGTTCTCCTTCAGTCCTGCTCTCCTTCAGTCCTGCTCTCCTCCTTCAGTCCTGCTGTCCTTCAGTCCTGCTCTGAGGGCAGCAAGTCCTCTGGGACTGGGCAAGGAGCAGCTCCTGCTCCATTCCTGGAGAATTCTGCTTTCTTAAAGCTTCACACTCCTCTGTCCTGTGCTCCCTTTCAATGTCTCCGGGTGAATATTGTGTGCTCATCCCTGGATCCAAACACAAAGCATGCCCAAGCTGCGGTGTGCTCCTGAGATCTCCCACACACAAGCACTGTGCTCCAGGCATTATTCAGGAAAAAGGGAAGAAGAAAGGGCCATCAGGGCACTTGCTGGCCTATAAAGCACCACTGCATCCAAAGTCTGGATCCAGAGCGATGATATCTTCATCCTTTGCCTGGATCTGATCGAAATCTGCTCAACTCAGGACAACAGGGAGCCCTGAAAATGATGGGCTTTAATAATTCCAACAGCTTTCCATGAGTACTGGCTCTGCCTCAGAGTTAATGCAGAAAGTGGCAATTAGAGCTCCCTGCTGCAGTGGGTTTGAATATGGAAAAAGAGATTTCCTTGAAATAAGCAGAAATTTTACTACACTGAAGATGAAGCAAAATATGCAAGGGTTGATTTCTTGTCAGTGTTTCAATCAAGATGGTGCATATTTTAGTGAAGGGAAAGAATCTCCAGCTTCAGCTTTATTTTCTTGTTGATTTTTTGCTGCCAAAGCTATAAATGGAGAAAAGTTCAGTAGAACTGAAGTGATATAAAATGAGGACTCCATGGTACTATTTAAAAGTAAGTCTTTAATTGAAGCCTTAGTTTCCACCTGGTTTTAGGGACTCAGCCTTGTTCAGCTGAGCTCAGTGCTTTATGGAATATCTAGAAGGCCAAAGTTCCACTTCCAAACATGGATAGAAACATAAATATATAAATTTATAAATAATTATCAAATCTTCTGCAAACAGCAGGAGAAACTTACCATAGAGTTTGTCATACCTTAAACTTAATGCAGTGAGGCAATGCTTTAAAATCCCATATGCCTGTGAAATTGGGGCTCTGTAACATTCTGCATTCCTTTGTCTCAAAAAGAAGGACCATGAAATTTTGGCAGTTGCTGGAACTGGATGTTTAACTCAAAAGCTTAGAGATTTTTAATCCCTTTGTTTTATTTCTAGTGCAGCTAATTTGCCTTTTTGCAAGTATCCTAGCAACCTTTTTTTCCCCTCCCCTTTCTCCAGTACCGTAAAGGTTAGGTAAGGATCCTGGAGAGATTGGCTAAAATATGAAACAAACTGACAGAAGAACATTTCTTAAAGGCACAATTTTCTTTAGTACCATTCTGACAATTCCGACACGTTTTAAGGGAAAGGGGACAAGAAGCAGAGAAACAATCCTGCAATAACTTTCAACAGTTTGTAACTCTGTGAAATATTAAGCTGAATAAGGGCTTAAGCTTCACAAAGGGCTATCTCAGAACTCCATTCCCTATGGACACTCAGGCACAAGTCCTTTGGAATAATATTTGGTGAAGTGACAACTCGAAGCCACAATAAATCGTTGAAGCGTATTCAAACCCCGAGTTTGTTCTGCTGCAGCACAATATTTACAGGCAGAATTAGGAACTATCAGAGTTCTCCTGGATTGTACAGAAGCTCTGATAAGATTTATATCCAGAACCTGGAGATGGTGTGAACAGAAACCATTTCCTCATCACTGCCCAGGAGCTGTCAGACATCACCGGAGTTAACTCCAGTCTGCTGTGAAATGGGCTGGATGCTCTTGGGTTTACCTATTGCAGCTCCACGCCTGCTGCTGACCTGCTGGAAGGTTCCAGCCATGCAGCATTTCCTGACTGGCAGGCTATATTTAGCCATTTATGAATTTTTAACTACTTCAGTCAAAATCTGGTAGGTCTTGGGCATGACCACATGGGATCAAGGCTGAATAGCCGAGTGCAAGCGCTGGAGGCTGTGCAGTCGTGTTGGTTATACAATCACAGGGCCTTTGGAGTTTGTTTTTTTTAATTTTAAATTTTTGGTGTGGGGTGTTTTTTTTTAATTTTGACATCTTATTGAGTTACAAGACACGTGCATGTCCAGTATCACCTTTTCCAAGTATTTACACTTTTGCTTTGTTGCTTTAAAAGTCTTTCAGTCTTCTATTCTAAACCTCATTTTATTCCTATACCTTCTTAAGCAAATATCTACTTTGAAGTAATCACCGGGATGGTAATTTTTCAAATAAAGCAGGGGTGGAATTAATAATCAGCATTTTTAAACGTTATTGAATAAAATTACACTGTTTCACAGTGAATATACTTTTTAAAAGGCCTTAATTTATTAAAAAATGAAGCTTTCTCTATGCTTTCACAGCCTGCATAGAAACAACAGAGCCTGTACAACCCCCCAGTCTTTACTCATAATAAAATAATTTATTGTTCAGTGCTTTACAAAAAAACTTAGAGCTTCCTGAACCTACGTGCTCTCAAACAGGTTCCACCTCATCCAGCCAACTCCGATTGGTCAAACTGCACAGAATGGGGATTTTTGGGAAAAAACTGTCATTTACGGAAATGAGCCACCAGAGGGAGCCTGTACCTGTGCCGCTACAGATGTGATCCTCTAGCAACTTAAAACCCAAAAGAACAACAACAAAAAAAAACCCCAAAAAAGAAACCCCAAACCAACCAACCAACCAACAAAAAACCAAACAAAAAAAAAAAAAAAACACAAACCACAAAACAAAACAAAAAAACAACAAAAAAAAAAAACCCAAAACCCAAACTGAAAAATTCCAAAGCAGCCAATTTTNACAACGACCCAAACTGACAATTTCAGCAGCAGCCAATTTTAGTTTTTGGCGCTAAAAAGTTGGATAACTCAGTCCCTTTTCCCAATCCAGAGCTTTGCCTTTCTCAGCTGGAAAACCAAATGGCACCCTCGGGAAGGAGGCCCACTCCCCTGTTCCCACATCGCTATCCCGTGTTCCCTGGATGCGCTGGACTTTGTGCTTTTCTGGAACTGGGCTGTCCATGGTGTGTTCCTGTACCAAGAGCTCAGAGGTGGCGTGGAAAGTGAGCTGGGAACAGGGGAAGGGGTTTGGGAAACCCTCCCTTCACGTTTTTCAAGGCAGCATTTGGATAAAAGGAGAGTGTGTTGCAGGAAGGCCTTGATATGGCCAGGGCATGCGTTATATTTGTATATTTAATATGCAGGCTAGATTTAATAAAGACTACAGCAAAAGAAGTTACACTTAGAAGGCTTTTTAAAGGGCATATTCCATCCATGATCCCTTGTTTGGATCCTACAGCATGGTTCCTCAAAGCTGATAAATCCCAAGAACAGAGAGGAAAACATTAAATATTAGAGACCACCAAAGTCACATCTGTATGTCACGGCTTCAGAAGAATGAACCCCACCCCAGCATGGCTTTGTCTTCTCCTTAGGTTAATTGGTGTCATTGCAGGCAGCTGATCATGGAGCACCAGGGGACCGGGAATGGGAGCACGTGGATCGCTCCTTTTTCCCCTTGAAAGGAATAAGGGAGTGTCTTTACAAACAAATGGCTGGTAAGGGTAAGACCTGAGTCTGCTGGTGAGGTAACTTTGATACTGAGAGACAGAAGGAACAATGGGTAGGATTTCCATAGGAATTTCCCTAATTAGATTTACCTGAAACTGTGTTAATAAACTACAAGAACAGAGACACCAGAAGAAGAAAAGGGGGATGTATATTGGGGATGTCTGTATTAGAGGGGGATGAATATTAATTAGGTGTTCCAGAAAATCTGTAACTCTCGGGTTCCTCAGCCAATGGGGAAAGAGAGAGGGAACCTGCGGTCGGGAATTCGGATAAAAGAGGCTGCGTCCTCTGTCAATCTGAGAGACCCCATGGGAAATGCCCATGGCCTCTCCCTTTATTCATGAATAAAGCTACAGGACTCCTCTGTCTCCTTTTTGGACATAAACCTCTGGCATTTGGGGATTAATTTTCCTGACACCCTTAACCCACAACACTTGGGTTTAAAAGCAGGCACGAGGAGAGAGAAAAGCTGGAGCTGGGGGCCGGCTTCTGCCTTTCCCAGCCTCCCCTCAGATGTGCCCAGGGAAGTTTTGCCAAGGCCACTCACCGAGGAGGAAAGGACTGCAGGAGCCAGCAGCAAACTTTGCCACGAATAAACACCTGTACCTGCAGAGTGGGCATAAGGAAACCCTTTGCTTCCCAAGCCTATTCCCAGGAAATGGTGCAGGGGTTTGGGACTGCAGAAGAAGCATTGCCTCAAGAGGAGTTTCCCCTCCTTCCCAGAGATGCAAAGTGAGGGTTTTCCTGGCACACTCTCAGCATAATCCAATTTTCCCCCTCTGCTATTAACACCATATATTTGAACAATGTTTTCCAAAACCCCCTCTCGGTTCTCATTTGTCAAACAGTTCCTCTGGTGCCTTTATCTTCACCAGCAAACAACTTTTACGAGTTGTGTAAGGAAGCTCCTTCCTAATCCAGCTACAAAACCACAAAAGTGAATGCCTGGCATGAGTTTGGATTTCATACTTGCTCCTGTGTGAGCAGATATCCTGCCCCATTTGCTGTATAGATTTTGCTGCACTATGGAGATTAAAGTAAAACAGATGAGTCAAATGAGGTCACCTTGGTTGAAGGGGGAGAACTGAATTCCATGGTGGTTACTTTGGGAATTTTAATTGATATTCTGTGTGTAGCTTCACCAAATAAAGGGAAGAATGGGTGATACTTAATTACCAGCACTTACTGCTGCACAAAAGCTTTTGCCTGTGTTTTCTTATCTATGAACCATTCCCAGTTTCTGATTATAGTCATTATGTAATTCATCCAAACCAAACAGGGATCCTGGTCTGACTAGATGAACAATGGTACATCACTCTTGAGCCCCAAAGCTGAAAATGCCGAATCCCCTAGGCTGATTGACCATGGCAAATGTCAAAGGAAGGATGGAGGTTATTCTGGGTGTTTGAATGTTTCTAAAGTTCAGGTAAAATCAGCCTTTTCTAGGCTGAGGTTTCACTGCACATACAAATGAGGCTGATAAACCCTTCCATTTCCATAGTATTTTTAAATAACGCTGGAACTCCTCACTAAATTCAGCACATGGTTTTTTAGTCATGGTCGCTGGGATTCTACTGCTGCCATAAATGATGGTGAGGACTGCCAAGGGCTGCCTATCTTTCTGTGAGGGAGAGATCTTTTGTTCTCCATAACGTTTTTAGGATTTGAGAGACTGATCTCTCTATTATGCACAGGACCTCTGTCAAGTGGTTTGGCCTTTGTTTCTTAGTTATAAATTGGGAGATAACCCCGTCCAGCAAGGCTGCATAATCAATAGGTCATTAATTGAGATGTAAATATCATAGCCACTTAACAAGGACCACAGGGATTTGGAAATGTAGTGGTATGGTTGTTCACTTTAAATTTGGGTTATTTTTAACACTCTGGCCACTGTGCTATGGGAGCAAACGACCTGGAGCCAGAGGTGAGCAGAGGAAGTATTTCTGTAGCTCACAAAGTGCACACCCTAACTCGGAGGGCAGTCAGAAGAGGAATTTTGTTGACCATCTTGCCTGTTACTCTTTGGTAGCTGTCTGAATGGGGCAGCACTGCCCTTATCTGTAGCTTGGCTTTACATGGGTCTGCAATTTACCTTCCTGCTTTTACTTCCTCATTAACACCTCATTAGCCACTCTGCTTTGCTTGCAAGGGCACATATTTCATCCATTTCAAGGGGATTGCAATGTTAAAATCTGGGAAACAGCAGACGACCCTTCAGTCTGATAATCCTCACAATCTCAGCTCTTGCCCTCTGGACACCTGCTCCTCTCTCATGCTGCAGCACTGCCCGTGCTCTGACACAGAAATGGTGCTTTTCCCTCTGTGTGCTTTGTTTCCTTTTGCTCTCCTCCCTCTGGGGAGCCTGCAGTGACTCCCAGAATGAATTCCTTTAAAGTTTATACCTGTGGTTTTTAAGAATAGGCTAGAGCAAGAAAGCAGCACCTTGCAGAGAGCTGAGGTGAAATGAGAGCAGAGGCAAAGGCTGCTGACAGTTTATGACCTCGGTGGCTTTTCAGTCTGGTTTCCAAAGCAGAGCAGTGTGTGCCATTGTGATAGACAGAAGTCAGTCACTGTCCTGGCGGTTTTAAACCAATTTACTGCGTTCAAACAAAAGCCAAATAGTGTATTTTTATAAATTTCTTGAAAACAAATTGAAGAGCAAATGTTAGCATGTAATACAGCTACAGCCTTTTTGAGTTTGGAAATCTCTGTTGTGCAGTTCATTAATAGGAAAAGCACTTTTTAGAACTGTTTAACTGAAAAATTTAGAATATATGATCCACACTGAAAGTCACTATATTAAAAAAACAGTAATTCTTATTAATTGTGAGTATGCAGCTAAAAATGTTAGTGTGGTTTTATGGGGTGGAGGATACATAGGTAACCTGTAATCTTGTGCTTCATTCACACATTTATACCGAAGACACTTAAATTTCAAGGCTTGGAAACAAGAATGGTTGGCTGTGATCTGGAATGGTACTGTGCCTCTACTTCAGTACTAATCCTTTTTATGTGGTTATAACAGTTAATGTAATGTTTGGTGTGATCTTTTCTCCACAGATTCACTCTACCATATCAGTATTATTTCCATAAAGAGGCAATTCCAGAGCACCTTGTCTAAGACTACTAGTATTGTGGGTAGAACAAAGAGCAGAACAATTTATCTTCACATTCATTAGTGCTCAGATTAATTATTGTCAAATATCAACATTTTATACTAAATTAGACTTTCTTTTGTCTTGCTACCAAGTATATGACCTTGATATGCTTCCAGTTTGCCTTTCAAAGCCAGTGACACTGGATGGATGTTCATAGGCTCCTCTGCCCTCTAGGACAGGCTGACCTTGAGCAGGGAGAAGGGAGGATTCCTCCCCGAAACCCACCATGTCTGGGGAAAATCCTCCATCCTGGGAGCTTCCAATGGAAGGGAAAGGCTTTGCTCGTAACAGGACTGACATCTGAACCAAAAATCCCAAGGATGAGGGAGAAAGGTAACTTACCAAAGGTCCCAGAAGAGAATTCTGAGTAGAAGCCAGTGCTCTGGATGGGCTCTGAGGTGGAGATATTTCTCTTGAGGCTCCAGCGGCGTGTTCTGGCAGCAAGGGGGGACATCTGTGTCCTGACGGCACCAGGCCCAGCATGGCAGCCCAGGCCAGGGTGGGGATTGTCCCGCTCTGCTCTGGGCTGGGGCAGCCTCCCCCTGAGTCTTGTGTGAAGTTTTGGGTGCCAAAATGTAAGAATATCTAATATAAGAAGAATACCAAACTCTTCGAGAGCGTCCGGAGGAGGATCCAAAGATGGCGAAGGGCCGTGAGGGGCAGCCGTGAGGGGCGGCTGAGGGCACTGGGTCAGCTTGGCCAGAGGACACTGAGGGGAGGCCTCGTACAGGTACAGCTGAGGGGGATGGGGAGGGGCAGGCACCGATCTCCCTTCTCCAGGGATTTGGAATGGCCTGAAATTGGATCAGGGAGGGTTAGGGTGGATCTCAGGGAAGGATTTTCCCCCAGAGGGTGCAGGGAATGGGCACGGCCCCAGAGCTCCAGGAGCGTTGGGTCAGCGCTGCCAGGGATGGACAGGGTGGGGTTGTTGGGGGTCTGGGCAGGGCCCACAAGGACCATTGACCCAACCTGGCCCTGCCCAGCTCAGGACACTCTGTGGCACAGCTGGTGTCATGCTGGCAGCACTCACAGCTGTTCCTGTTGTACTTGAAGTTGTCCTTTCCTCAGGAACCAACACTTGCTCTCTGGGCACTATCGTGAATGCGGACATGTTATGTGAGTGCAAGGCCTCATGAATTGATTTATTTTTTTATTTTTTTTTCTTTTTTAATGCCTTTCAAGGATGCTGGCTGCCCTCTGGATGAGCACTGCTCTTCCTGCTAAGAGGAAACAGTGGGTGTGAGCTCCTGTTCCTCCGATCAGCCCCACTGATCTTCTCTGTGTTTGTCCCAGAGATTAAACTCCTACTAGTGTGTTCCCATTCTTTTCCCGGTAAGAAGCACAGGGATGAACACGAAGAAAGCCATTCCAACATTTTCCTTTCTCCAGCATGTTTTCTGGCTGCCTGGAGCGATTTTTGAGCGAGCACTGCAGCCCTGCTGCTCCGTGCCAGCGCTGATATGCACCGTCACCGTTGGATCCCTGCCCACGGGCGTCAGGAGCGCATCCACTCTGCGTGTGACACCTGGGCCTGGCTCTGGGAATGCAGAACAGACTTTGATGATATACTCAGCTTCTAAAAATAACTCCAGCAGGTAGCTAGCAGTCCTTTTCCAAGACCTAACGCAGAACACAGTAGCACGATGCACTAGATCCCTGTAAAGCTACTCCATTTCTCCTCTTAAGAAAGGAGAATGAGATGGGAAAGAAAAAATTATAAAGGTGACTATAGCTCTAACTGCTTGACACAGAATAATTTTTTTTTAACTTTAGATCATTTGCTTCAATAGATTTAAGTTTGTAACATATATTTTTTAATTCTGTGACTCATTTAGTTTATAATTAAATGAGTGCAAGTAATATAGATTACTTCATGTGTCTCATCTCTGTAAAATGAACTGTTGGCCAGACTGGGAACAAAAAATTCTAGACTTTATGAACAATGTTAATACTTTTTTTTTTTTTTTGAACATTGAATGGATGCCTGTGATTGTGTCTATTAATTTTTTTTGTTTTCCAGACACTGTCTTTGGATATCCTGTGGTAATACAAATTTCCACAAACATGTTCTGTAATTATGGAGAAGTAGCAAAGATTAATGCTGCTCCCTAAGGCACTGGGATTGAATGTTTCTATAGTCTGGTTATGTGTACCAAGGCTAAGCAATAATTCACTTCTCACAGTGAATGCACCCTCTCACAAACTTTTGTGTTTCCCTGATGATTCATAATTTTAAAATTTTTTGGGAAGGCTGTGACTCTTGAAATCTGAAAAATATTGTATGTTATTATTGTAAGAGTGGACTCTTAAAGGAGCACCAGCAGCTTCAGAAAAACAATACACAGAGAGAAGAGGCTCCTTCTAGTCAGGAAAGGTTAAAAAAAAATTTTTTTAGAGGTAATTAAAATAGAGAACAAGAAAGCTGCTCATTCAAGCCCAGATTGAGGTCAGGATTATTTGAGATTCACAGCAGAAGCTGCAGGTGAAACCATAATGTGCTGAATATTTTAGAGCAACATAGAGCTATTCAAAAGAGGTGAAATGAGGCTCCCTCATTGTGCCAACCTTTGACCAGGCTTTGCTTTATAATATCCTGTGGTTTTTGTGGTGGCTGTTCTTTCCTATCACAGTTGATATTGCACCTCCACCCACAGATTTTCTGCTGTTACTGCAGTGGAATATGATGGATTTCCAAAGCAATCAATGGTGGAATGTTTTAACTCCTTCAAGCTTAGCAGTGCCACCACATCCAGTGGGTGTATTTTTTGAAGCTGAACCTGATTTCACACATCCTTTCTCCCCAAAATGTTTATCTGCAATAAGGTGCTGCCTTACCAAGTTCTCCCTTCCTAACTCGCTCCAGCCGCTCTCTAAACAGTGCCATAAATAAATGCAAATACACATCTCTCTGCCTTCCCATCACCTGCTGCTTATTACAGCCATTATTTATTGGCTGCAAGGAAAATTATAACTTGCAAAGAACATTAGGAGGGTGGTTATAACATTTTTCTTTGTGGACAGCAACAGCATTTAGAAATATTTCTGTAGTGATATGGAATTACAGATGAATTATTGAAAATCTCTCCTGCAGTTTGTGTGCAGATCTAGACTGAAATCTGTTATAGGTGGCCAAGGGTTCTTATCTTTCATAAGGTATTCATCAGTCAAACTATAAAATGTATATATAATATACCTCAGCTGAATTTTTCTAAGCAGTTTATTTTGCTGCAATTTCTCCACCAGGTATGTGGAAAATCTCGGTGTAGTAGCCACAATACCTGGTGAATCATCACTGAGCAATTGTTACATTCAATCATGTTTAGAAAAGAAAAAGCAAATTCCATTTCCTCTTGAAGTATACTTTATCCACATATTGCTTTTTTTTTTTGTAAATATATAAAAACATTCCATATTAAAAAAAAAATCTGCATGTATTGTTAGATTCCTGTGTATTTCAAATGTTTGTGAGGTGGAAAAATAAGTTTTGATAGCTCCAAAGTCTATTACTGAAATAAGTAAATAAATTGCAGCCATCACAAATAATCCTGACTGTGATATAAAGAGATAAATGCAGCCCTGGAGTGAAATTATAAACAGATCAAATTATTTTTATTGACCAAAAATAGTCTCTTATTGTCCTATGGAGAATTGGGCTTGATAGAGTTTGGGCCAGGGAAGAATTACTTGTAAACCCCATCAAGCTACTCAAATATCCAATAAATAGGCTGAGAGTGTAACAGCAAATGTGTGGATAGAGAAAGAAAATATCCCTGCAGTCCTGCTCAGCATTGGCAGGATTAGCACTGAACATGTTCCACAAGATTGCAGGAAACAAAACTCTTTTCTTCTTCTCGTTTTGGCAGGGAGAAGCTGCCATTTCCTGAAGGATCACGCTAAGTGACTGTCATATTGTAATTTTCAGCATTTTTTAATTTTTATTGATAGTTACTGCTGGTTTTGTTGCTTTACTGGGCAGACCCCTATGGCCAGAGCAGGAATTTCCCTTCTCAAACTGTAAAAAGGAGCTCTGAAAACACTGACTGCTCAGTCTGGTGAGTGGAGCAATAAAAGCACTCACTTGTCCTGGCTGATATTTTAAGAATTAACACATTTTTTGTATAACAACGTTGAGCTTCCTTTGTTTCCCATAGCAAATAAAATTATGGTGCTTCTACTGAAAGTTGAATAAACAAAATGAGTAGATGATGTAAGTCCCTGTCCTTCCATCAGGTGATATTTATGAGCAACACTTGATACACATAGCATGTTTGGAGTGTTGGCTTTGCTTGATGTTTTTGATTTAGCAATTTTCTGGTTGAGAAGAAAGTTTTTTCTGGCTGTTTCCTCTTCTGATGGAAAGAATATATTTTACCACGTGAGAGGTAGAATAGCTGTATTTATTTATTTATTTATTTATTTATTTATTTTTACCCATAAACCAGAATATCACAAAGTCAGTTTAAATGTATTAATAAAAATACATTTTCTGAGAGTAGTGGAAATATTTGGGCAGGAACACACGATTTCCTTGGCATGCAAATGGAGTTTATCAAGGTAATATAACAATATACATCTGCCAGCTGGGGTCAGGCCACCTCACCTGATTTAAATCAATGAATTAATCCAGAGGGACTGATTTGATCACCTGCTCTGAGCCCTCCCTGATGCCACCAAGACTCGTAGTTTTAACAGTGCTGCCACAGTCCTGTCCATTCTTCCTTTCCCTGCAGTTTAAAGTTGCTTTTTGCATTTTTATAGACACGGTCTGGGAGGGGCGTTAGGATCTCTCTAGTTCTTTTTAAGCCCAGATCCGTTCTCATGGTTTTGTTTGCTGTGAAGGTGTTGGTATTTTATGGTATTTTATTTTGTTCTGTGCTGCAGAGCTCCCCTTGCTTTGCTGATGGAAGTGCTCCAGGAGATTCCAGCTCTACACAGACGGCCTCTCCTCAAACTCCTTCACAAGGTAAACTCCACACCCCAGCTCCCAACTCCTCTCTGTATAATTGCAGTTGAAATCAATGGTATTGTGGATTTTTTAAAAATGCTTCCTTTTTTCCTTAGTGGTATTTGCACGACACAAATTTGCTTTGAGTGGATCAATGACTTTAGGCTATAGGAGTGTGGTAAATCAGTGTATATTACAACTCTAATATTTTTATGCAAAGTATTTTTAACTCCAGGATCCTTTCAATTGTCATCTGAACTGACATTTATCCAAAACCTTGATTTGTTTTGGTTATACAGGAAGAAGTTCTTCTGAACTCTCTCTGGAGCTGTGTAAATGTTTAATCAGTCAGACTTGGTACAGGATGAAAATAATCTCTTCCTCAACTTGAAATGAGATCAAAATGGAAGAGATTTGCCACCAGTAAAACCTCATTTTCTGTTGGTTTTAGCAGAATGGTTCCAGAGGCTAAAGGAGGAAGAGTTGTCTGTGGGTGGCCAGAAGAGGTAATGTCTGTGGGTAATTATTCAGAAAGAGAATTTCAGTTTTTAGCTGTTAAGAGATGTTGCTATTTGGATTTCTTTAATGTTTGAAGCTAATCATGGGTTAGGCCCTGGAGGCCTGAGGCTGCACTTGGTGATATCTTGGGGAACACTGATGGTGAACAGGCAAAGGAAAGATGGGATTTATATATAACAAGGCCACACAGTAGTTTGGTTGCTCAGGTAGTTGACAAATTCATGATGGTCTTCATGAAAAGCCCTTGGAAAACAATCCAAGAGAGCAGTCAGGGTGAAAATAACTTTTTATCTTTTTCCCCTTGTGTACCAGTGATGTAATTGGATGTGAAAATGCTCTGAGTTCTGTTGTTAGGACCACAAAGCACCAACCAGTCTGACATCATTGCACTGTAGCTAATGGAACCCCCAGATTTGCAGTTGCTCACTTTACCCTGTCCAAGATTAACAGCAGCAACCAAATGTGCGTGGTTGGGGCATAAGCAGAATTACTGCTGTTTTCCAGTCATTTTGTTCACTTGTACGAGTGCTAAACACAGAGGCAGCTTGTGAGCTGGGGGAGGCAGCAGGAGGGGATGCTGGGGCAGGGACTGTGTGTGCCCCGGCGTTCCCGAGGCCCTGAGCCGCCCAGAGAAGCACAGCAGAATGTTAATGACTTTTAGCTGCTCTCACTGGAGCCGTGTGTTCTCCGGGCTCTGCTCTCAGCCACGTCCCTGCTTACAAACCATGCCCTGGCATCCTAGGTGGTCCGGGGCTCTGTTTGGGTTTGCATTGATACTTTTATCTTCCTAGGAAGTAGAAAAGGTCAAACAGTTAATGAACTTATTTTAAGGAATATCAAGCCCTGTTCCAGCCAGATATTCAGCTCTGACAACATTGGGTTGCTGAGCCAAGAGCCCATTTTGTTGTGAAGCAGCTCCTGCTGAGAAACCCATTTTGTAGATAATAGGGAGCCCACTCGAGGGTAGGAGGGGCTGGAGGAAAGCTGCTCCTTGGAAAGGGCTCTCGTTCAGTGGCTGCATGTTCAGGGCAGCTTGTGCATCTCCAGCAGTCTGGGATACCTGTCCGAGTTGCAGCAAGCAGGTTTCAGGGGGACAGGAGCAGGTTTTAGAGCTGTGAACTGGAATTCACTGCTGCAGACCACACCCTTAAAAAAACCTGTACCTTTCTGTTCTGCCAAGCCAGGATGAGGTGACAACAGGAGGCTTTTCTTTTAAAAATAGGTTATGCCATGCAAATTCGTCTGTAAATCATAGATCTCAACCCTTTGGGGGAGTAGTCATACAAAACATTTTCTAAGGTGTCTCTGGAGTCAGTGGGAGATTGAATCAGACTTCATAAAGGGTAGCAGGGATTAACATTGGGGCACTCACGGCTCACCCAGGTAAACAATTCCTGTGAGATTTCTCTCTTCTCCTTGCTGCTGCCTCTCTCACTAATCTACATTGTCCTTGATGAAGTTAGAATTCTATATCTACCTTCATTTCTATCTAAGTGAGGTTTTCAAACGAGTTTCCGTGCCAGCATCCAAACAGGGATGTGGAAACAGCTTCAGAACGCCGAGGTGAGCCCGTTGGTGACCCAGAATGTTGTGTTTGCAGTGATTCCCTTGGAAGTTTAGTGGATCAGGGCACATCTGGGCAGGGTTCAGAGCTGGTCATGAAAACAGGCAAGTCTGGCTCGGTTTCATTTTGAAGTGCCAAGATTTTGTTCAGCTCCGTGAATCCCTCCTTGCAGCAATTAGGCACAGTGCTCCCAAGTTAATGACAAATAAATGGAGGAAGTCCTTTCCTCAGCAAGAAATCTTTGCTATTTATGGCATTTTTACAATCTTTAGAAGGCAGCTGTAGGAACAGTGTGGAACAATATAGGAAACTAGAAATATTCCATCTAAAGGGTTACCGATTACATTCAAAAGTGGAGCAAACACAGCCTGGAACATGTTTTAGTAAATCAGTCCATATTAATAAAAAGGATGCTGTCAATGGGAGACCCATTTTCACAGAAACCCAGAATGGTTTGGGTTGAAAAGAACCTTAAAGATCACCCTGTTCCAACCCCCTACCATGGGCAGGGAACTTTAAGCCATTAGTCATGTCTAAATGTAGAGTTTTGGATTTTTTTTTTTTTGTATTTGTGAATATATTTTAAGGTAATCTGGAGTGAAGGAACTAAATGAAAGATGCAACTTGAACAATTAATTTCCAAATTATCATGCCAGAGGTAAAATGGCTTTTAAAATATTTATGGATTATATTTACAAGCAAAATTATTTTCATGTTAAGTAATATGTTACATAATATTAATGAATATATTTCAATATTAAAGAATGCATTAGCTATTACATTAAATAACATTAAATATGTTAAATAATAAATAAAAAAGATGTTGTAAAACCACAGAGAGCTCTTTATGACCCAGAGACATATTTCAATCAATTAAGGGAAAAGCTGTATTTGATTACATTCAGGTAATTATGCCTTGCAAACCAATAATAAAAATTGTTTTAGAGAGGCATTATCAAGCATGAAATAAAGATAAAATGCTGACAGGGCAATCCAGCTGGCTTATTCCATTCAAACCATTTAGTTCAAAACAGTGAACTGAAAAATCTTGGAAGTTGTTACTTTTAAAAAACCAAAGCTTTGTGAAAAATTAATTCAAAGCAGAAGGAAAATGAGCTTTAGTTTGCCAGGAGAGTTTTAGGTGTGCAAGTGTTTTGAAGTCTTGCTGTAGAAAATCCCAGGAAAATATGGGATTGACTTCTGTTAACAGGGATGGAAGCTCCCTACAAAGTTTTAGGAATATTTTAAAATATCCTACTACTGCAATTTAGTTTGTGGTGGGGTATTCATGACTGGGATGGCATTTGCAGGGACTCATTTTTCCATACTTTAGGCTTGCACCGATGAGAAAGGAAAGCCTATTATTGTTATTGAAAGGGAATTTTACCAGGAACTACTTTTTACACACTCCATCCTCCAAATCCTTAGATAAAACAATGAGCATTAATTTGCTATAATTGCATGGAAATCCTTTCCATCTGGGTAAGGCCCTGCTATAAAGGGTTTGCAGGGCTGGGTATCACAGGGTGAGGAAAATTGATGAGGAGACATTTGGAAAAAGGAATTTTAAGATAATCTTAGAGCCTGAAAACATAAGAGGAAGATGTGAAGAAACCAACTGTAAGCAAAGTCCACTATAATGTAACACTTTTTTTTAAAAAACAAACATAGATGAAAGATGTACTTACTTCTTCTAAAAGATCTGCATTAGGAATTGGAACATGGAAATTTTAAATACATTCTCAAATTTTGGTAAAAAAGTATGTTTATCACTGTTAATTATTTTAGTTTCTTCACAGTTATACTGCAGAGGGAGATTCAATTTTCAGCCAAGAGTTGGAATAGGATGATGTTTGTAGAGTGGAAATTGTAGATTTGGGCAGATTTTCAGATATTGTAGCACACCTGGCAAGAGCTGGTAACATCAGCCATGTTAAATAACATTTTGTAAAACAACAGCCTTCATTAAGATTAAATTACTTATGGCAAAATGATATTAACTGCAGAGCTCAAGTGTCTGAGGTTTATCGCATTTAACTATTCCAGTTTCCTCAGAAAAGTTTTCTCGAACATCTCATTTGTGTTAATAGGAAACTGTAATTTATCTGCTTCAGCTGAGAATACGGTGGCAGACGTTGAAGGTGGTAAAAAGAGTTGCTGAAAGCTGTTGCACAGCTGAGGTGCCATTCACTGGGGTATTTTGACCTTTAACATCAGATTTGGAATGCAGCTCAGGAACTCGCTTTGGCCTCTTCATTTTAATGCAGCCCAAACGCTTCCTGAGCAAGCCATTAGGCAGCAGCCAAATTTTTTTTTAATCAAATGGACTCATAGATGGGTTGTTTTCTGTGTCTGGCCAGGATTCTGATTTGCAAATATAAAAGGGGACTCAGGACTTCAGGATGCTGTTAGCAAAGGGGCACTGAAACAATTGCAGGAATCATGTAGGGCCTCTGTGTTTAAAAAATTCTGTGTACACGAGAGAATAAAGCATGAACAAAGAGTTGTATGGCTATGGAGCTGGGCCAGGGCAGGTTTAGGGTGGAGATCAGGACAAGGTTTTTCCCCCAGAGGTGCTGGGCACTGCCCAGGCTGCCCAGGGAATGGGCACGGCCCCAGAGCTCCAGGAGCGTTTGGCCAGCACTGCCAGGGATGGACAGGGTGGGTTTTTGGGGGGTCTGGGCAGGGCAGGGGCTGCACTGATGATCCCTGTGGGTCCCTTCCCACTCAGGATATTCCATGGTTCCATGATTTCCTCTCATGAATCAACACAAAATTCAATCTGTGTCCTGCTGAGGGATGTCACTGCCTCCCGTGGGTCAGCGTGCTGGGACACAGCCACGCCCTGCTGAAAGGTCTGTGCACAAACCCCAGTGTGCATTTCGGTGTACAGAAACATTTCAGTGCACAGAAACATTTCAGCGTACAGAAACACTTGGTGGATAACGATCTGTGTTACAGGTCACAAAATCCATCTTTAATAAGAGCAGTCTGCTGCAGATGTAGTTGTTATACAGCAGAAGAATGTAAGTTGTTATTTCTTTGAGTACACAACAGCACAGGAGAAAGCTTCAAAAGCAGCTGCTTTCTCTGTATAAAACCAGGCCTGACACCTCTGAGCTGTGCCTTTGTTGGAAGCAGGTGAACCCTCAGTGTGCCCCAGGGCTGAGCAGCACAGCTGGAGGAGAGGGACTTTTTGCTCTGCTCCTTGTTCAAGGCTCTTGGAAAACCCAAGGCTGAACTGGGAAATGCTTAATAAGCTTAAAGAGACTCAAAATAGAAATTAACTTGGAATCAAAAATCCATGTAACACAAGCAGCCGAAATGTAATACTTTCTTATCATCTGAAAATGTAGTACTTTCTTATCATTACTAACGAGGACCTGAAATTAATTGCACTAAGAGCTGGCTGCTCCAAACCCTCCCTGCTTTGTTTAAAAACAAACCTCAGAAGAAAACCTTGCCTGATTTAAACACTTTATTTCTATTCCTATGTGTATTACAGCTTCTATTCCGTGTGTAATGGTCGTAAAGAACTGAGGAAACTCACAGTTTCTGGAAAGATAAAAGCACTTACAGATAAAAAGCCATATCTCCTTAATCTCAGCTACTTAAATCATCAAAACAATCGATGTCTAAGGTGCACAAACCCCTTCTGAACTGCAAACAATTCATCAAGTGCCATATTCTTTCCCACTCCTGCAAAAAAGGCCACCTTGGAAATTTAGCTCCTGAAAACTCTATCTTTAGGCCCCAAATCTGCAAAGTGTCTTAAGAAATTAATTTCAGGCTATATATTCTGAAAGTTTTGTAAATGATGTGCTGGTGGAAAATTTCACAGTGTTTATCTGCAGCATATTCTGAAGCCTGTAAAATGTTAAAAGGTTGTGATTACGGGTACTTCTGCAGAGGAAATTTTCCTCTCCTGGGTGCAATTTTTCTGCTCTTAAATTATATTTCATCTCTGTAGCAGGTGGAGAAGTTGACTGCAAAACACAGAATGATGCTCCCAAAAATTGCAGGCTTGTGAATCCCAGGGCTAATGAAGATGTGATATTTGTGGATGTGTCACTGTCACTCAGGCTCTTACACTTCAGGACACCCAGTCTTGTTTGCCTTGACTCCATCAGCACAGTCTTCCAGTGGGACAAGTAAAAGTGACCTTAGTAAGGAGACCTTTATTAGCATTCTCCTTATTGCACTTCTAGTCATGGGGAAATGATGTCTAGAACAATATTCAGAGAAAGTTAAACTCCTAAAAAAATTGGCTGTTTTTTTTTTTTTAATTGATGCCTAGCATTCCTCAGCATAAGGAATTTTTCCTACAGAAAAAAAAACAAATAAAGAAACTACGAGTAAATTTTAGAGAAAGAGGTACCACTTTGAGGATTATATTCACCAGATATTGTGCTTAAATTAAAACATGAAAGTGGGAGCACAGAATCCCTACTGATTATTTCCTTCCACTGAGCAGTTCTATTACTGCCTTTCTTATTAGAGACTGCAAAAAACAAAATGAGCCCAACTTCTTTTTCCTGCTGCTGTGAAGCCAGAACTCCATGTCTCAGTGGAATATGGAATATTAATCAGGAGTGTTTCCTCTCTGCCTGATCCATTCCCTAGAACTTGCCCTACAAACACCAGGGTGTCGAGAAAGTCAAACACAGGCCTTTGGCAGAAGTGATGCATAAAGTACCTCCAGCAAAATTCCTTCTTCTCTCCTGCATTCACTTCTCCATGGATTAGGCTCCGTGTTTCTGGTAGTTTGACGATTCTCAGTGCCAGACACTTGGAAAAGGATTTGAGACAAGTATGTTTTAGGCCTCTCTTTACAATGCAGTCAAACCCTGTAGGATCAGCTTCAGCTTTCCTGTGGATGGACAGGAACAGAGATGAGAGGGAGTAGAAACTGCTAGAAATATCCTGAAACATAAAAATAATCATTCCTGAGTTGGAAGGGACCCACAAGGATCCCTTCTGTCACTGAGTTTCTTTGTTCACCTTTAACGGGTTGTTGGGAAAAATGATTGTCCAGCAGAGATGAAATTCTGGATAATCTGGAACCTTTCTATTGTCACCATTGGCCTTCCCAGTGAATTAGAGTCTACAGTAAAATACTCCCTCTTTTAGCTGGGAAAGACAAAGAAGTCCACACACTTTTAGTAAGTGGATACAATAAAATTTAAGAGTATTTTCTCTTTTGGCTCTTGGAACAGAGATGTTGCATTTGCTAGGCATGGTGGGGAGGGGTTTCACAAGAATTTATTTTCCTGGTCTACCCACTAAGTTCTGTTTTGACCCAACTTTCAGATTGCCACTTACAGGTGGCAACTAACAACTGATGATTCACAGCTGTAAAAAATGCATTTTAGTAAGAGGAGTTTCAGTGTTAAAGTACTGCAACATATTTTTAAAAAACCCAAAAGGAATATATTTCTGATTAAAAAATACCGTTACAAAAAGCAAAACAGTAAAAGAAATCTTTGGGCACTTTCAACACTGCACAGAAATGCAAGTTGGCTGAAACATCTGCAGTATCGCATCATCTGCTCTGCAGGAATCTTGTGGAAGGCAATTAATTGTTAATTAGCAATGTGCCAGCAGACAGCTCAGGAAGGGATTGTTTGCTGAGTTATTCCAAGTTGTCATCTGTAATTTATGTGGCAGAGCGGTTGCAGTAGCTCCGTTTCTGTGTGAATATTCTGGGGCAGCTTTAGAGAACTTAACACACACCACTTTCTCTGAAACTCCTCTGCCAGTGCTTAAATGCTGACAGGGCTAAACCAGAAATACTGAATAGGAAAGGGTGTGTTTGACAAGAGCTAATCAATAGTTTCCAGGCAATTACTTTGCATTATTGACATGCAGCTTCAGCCAAAAAGACTTCAGTAAAGGAAATGCTCTGAAAATACGGGACCTCTTTTTAAATTTTGAAAAAATATATTGATGTTGCACTCTATTTCAAAAATAAAATGTGATCGAGTTGAAATTTTAGGGGGTAATATATATTTCTTATATTTTGCTTTGGGGGAGAAAAGTAAATTATCTTTATTCTGGGTTGACCTGTCTTTTGGAGATTTTTCCTATTTCAGATGTGGCACAGAACCAAACCACTCCCTCATTCACACCTATGATTATGTTGCTACTGGTAACTTGTTGACTTTAATGTGTTTTAAAGTGACATTTGGCAGTGTGCAGTGCTGCTGCCACCCCTCACTGAACAGGAACATTGCACAGGTTCCCATGTTGGGGAGGGTAGAGAATCAGAGGGGAAAAAGTGGAAAACTCATGGAGTGAGAAAACTCAGGGGCTGAGATGGAGACTTAAATCCATGAAGCAAAGCTGCATGTGCAAGCAAAGCCAAGTGAGGAATTAATTCCCAATTTCCCATCAGCAGGTAGATGTTCAGCCATTTCCAGGAAGGCAGGACTTCATCCCATGAGATACTTGGGAAGACAAATCCCATCACTCCAATCATCATCCTCCCTGTTTCCCTCATTTTCCCCTGGTGAGCATGACACCACACAGCATGGCATGTCCCTTGGGCTGGAATGTCCCTTTGGTCAGAATTCCCTTTTGTCCCAGCGCTGTCCCCTCCCAGTCTCCTCACTGGCAGGAACGTGAGACATGGAAAAATGTGTGAGCACTGCCCAGTGACAGCTAAAATGTCCTGGTGCCATCAGCACTGCTTTGGGCACAAAGCTAAAACACAGCTCCATCCCAGTGGCTCTGGAGGAAATGGCTCTGTCCCACCCCAAAGCAGCCCAGTGGGGAAGTCTAGAGCTGAACATATCAGAACAGGAGAAATAAATTTTCATCAAGGAATGTATAGATATGAAAGACTGTAATTGCAATATATTTACATTTCTGTTTATTTACTTCAGCTCTGGATGATGAGCTTCATCTATAAGCTGGAAACTGTTAAAAATGCCTGTGCTATGGGCTCAACCTAAAGCCAGCTTGGTTTTGTGAAATCCCAGGTTTAATACAAAGCCTGGCTCTGTGGGCTGTTTGTACAAAAGAAGGGCACTGGACCACTACCTAAGGGTTGGGGGAGATGCTTCTTCCTGTCAGGTTCACTCTTTCCTACCAGAGGTGCAAGAGTTACTAAATTCCTTGAACTCTGTAAATCCTAACCGTCTTCCCATATTGACCTGGAGCCTCCAGTGCACAAAGCAATTCCTTATCCTACTTTACAGCAGGGAAAAAAGAATGTTCGTGATAAGATAAAGGAATTTAGGTGCCTGCAGAGAGCATCTGTAATCTGAATTAAATCCTAGAATTGTTCACTGAGTACCTTTAATAATGCAAATTCTGAAATCTTACTGTAGTTGAAAGCTTATCCACAGACTCTGCTCAGAGTTCATTCCTTTTCCAGGTTGGAATACCTCTCAGTAACTATGAGTTAGGTATGCTGATAACACCTATATCTGCATGAAGACTGCAAATTCAGGTTCTGTCTGGAAGAATGATTGGCTATAGACAGTTATGGTGTTATGTATCTGTATTTTGTGAGGTTTCTTTGTCATTTATTTTATTTGGTCTTGCTCATAAGTCCAGTTAAAACATTCCCCAGGTGTCTTCTCATTTAGTGCTGTCATTTGTGATTTTCCAGGTTTTGGTTCATTTGGATGGGTGATCGATAACTCTTGGAAGTTGTGTATAACCTCAGGACTGGAGGTTCTCACCAAATGCTGTCTGTGTATAAAATTCATTTTAAGAAGCTTAAGGTACCATTAACCCTTAGCAGAGGGGTGTGTCCCTAAACCACAGTGGGAAAGGATGAATTAACTCATGTGATGAGTTAATGAAGGATGAGGATCAATTAACTCAAGGAACCCATAATTTGTGCCACCTTTTCCAGAGGATCAGCATAAGTCTGCAGCAGAAACCCCATATTGTGGAATTTTGTCCCCCACTCCTGTCTAGGAGATGGTGTGGAAGATAAAATGCATATAACACAATAGAGATCTCAGACTGGCAGCAGAGGACAAGGGAAGGACAATACCAACAGATGGAAAAGTGTTTTTTGCAGCTCTCCTCAACTCAAAACTCAGCATCTCCCCCTTTGTGAGGCAATGAATTGGATGGAGAGATATCTACAGTGATAGAAGTTAAGCCTTTCTAAATAGAAGCCAAACAATCAGGTGTTGCTTTACTTAAAACTATCTGCAAGAAATAAATCTTTTTTTCCCATTGCAGAAAACTGATTAGACACAAATCAGCCTATTTTTGATTGAAGTCAGCCTGCAATAGAACAGCTACTGGTGTCTGTCTTGTTCACAGACAGCTTTGTGATTTTAGGCCTTTGATCCAAAATATTGTCAGATTGTTATCACTGATAAAATTCTTATTGTATTTGCTTTTGTGTAGCTATTTACCCATGGAGAGTCTAACTTTATGAGATCTTTATATAAGGCTTGTGCAGATTTTGTTTATACCAAATGTAAACTGAAGTTTTTAATCTGGAGAGGATCGTTGTTCCCTCCCCTCCTCAATTATATTGTCACAGGGTTCTGTGTTGCAGAAACAACATGGAAATTCAGAGTTACACTAAGGAGAAGAAATGAGCCAAGCCTCAGTTTTTAATTTCCAAAGCTATATCACATGACTTTAGCTGACATTAATTTTGGCATCCTGGCAGAATCCTGTGGAAATGTGGACTTTTCCTGGAGGTTGCTTTCCCACGTTACTCTAGATATGAATGACTTCTCTTTATTAATTTTAGTTTATAAACCTAAATAAATGCAGCCTTGGAACATTTGGTACTTCACAGCACCATTCTCTGGTTAGCAGAAACATCTGATTCCCACCCCCATCCCTGTACTTTCAGCACAGAGTTGTAAAGGATTCCTCGGGAGTGTGGAGATAAACCTGAATAAAGCAGAACTTGGATTGCTTTTTAGGCCACATCATTTTAATGTGGGGCCTGAAAGGCATGGCCAAGAGAATTATTTGTGGTGAGTGGGTGGGAGGCAGAAATTCTCACCTTTCTGCAGAACTGATGCTCCACTGTTGGGAGCAGGCAACCAGAGGGAAGGAATCCACTTGGACATAAGGGGATTACTTGAGGTGTGATACTGCCCGTCCTTCTGCAGAAGAAGTGCTAATGTTTTATGGGTTAGCTGATGCTTAGCAGCGGTTGTTTTTGCTGGTAGCAGTGTTCTGATGTGGGTAACGCTGTCTCTTGTCCCACAGTAGGGCTGTGTTGCGGGGCTGCTGTCACCTGAGCTGAGCTCTGATTTTGTGTCCCATGCAGCTGTCCCAGCACGCTGGCAGAAACAGGCGGGAATTCTCATGAGGAGCTTCAGATACACAGGTGAGAGCATGAACTGAGACCTAACCTGTAATCCAGGGAATTTCTCTCATTGCAACAGCAAAGGCTCCACCAGAACTGAAAAAAAAAGGGTTCTCAACCTGCTCTAAAATGTGTTATTTTATGTTGCAGACACTGTGAAGTGTTCACAAGGATTAGCAGCCAGCAATTACTTCCATAAACACTTCATCTGGTAGGAGACTGAATGGGAACTGGTGCAGGAATACAGCAGCAGATAAAACACTTGACACCAGGAATTAATCATTTCAAATACTGAACAAATCAGCAGCGAATAACCACCTTCAGTATCTGCCTATAGGCTGTCCCTTGCAGCAGGCCCTTCAATTTGGGATCATCAATCTATTTGATGAAGATTGGTCTCTCTGTATTCAATCATCAAATGTTTACTGTCCCTTAGCTTCCCTCCATTTTTAGAATTACTCTCAGGAATAAAATGAGAATTCACTGTCAGCTTTGATGTTCAAGTGGATCCTGTTGAGCCTGCTAGCCCTGGCTGGAATACAGAAAAACAGTGTCTGTTTTGATCCCTGCTGAAAACAAGATGAAGAAGGGGGTAAAAATAAATCAACAAAAAAGCCCTCAAACTAGAGTTTGGTCTGTGGACAATCAGGTTAGGAAAAATTGATCTATTCCATCCTCAATTAATGAATACCGGTTATATTCAAAACAAGGCAAACCACAAAAAGACCACCCAAAATCAAACCTAGCTCTGGTAATATCTGTGGGGAGGATACTTAAAAAGAAAAAAATAAAGAAAAAATAAGGCAATTTTGTATTTTTTTCAGTTTCACCACTGGCAGTTTTTCCTTTCCCAAGATAGGTTTGACTAAAACTATATTTGTTGGCATCAAGCAGAAAAGAGAGAGGCTCATCCTGCACCTGTTAGGTGCAAGGGTTTATGTGACAGAGATCTGACAGGGTGAGGCCCCAGCACCCCCTCTTGTGACAGGCATCATTGCAATGCCAAATGCTGAAAACTTTAACTACGGTAGAGGCTTCAATGTGTAATGTACAAGCAGGGTACAAAGTCAGCTCAAGTTAATATAAAATCTGTTCATAGGCATCTTTCATCAGCACTTGTAACAGGTGTCCAGGCAGTGGGAAAAGTCCACGGAGCTGGAGGGCAAGAGGGAGAGGATCCCTATGGAAGAAGAGCAGACTGTCCCTGGGGTGTTCTCCAGCGGGTCTTGGTGGAATCCTGCACGTAAGAGCCTGGGTGCCAAAGTGCATCCCTGGAGCTGCAGAGCAAAGCCTTGGTGCTCGTAACTGCCACGGAGTGCGGAGCTCAGGGAAGATCTGAAGCAAGAACCTGGCTTGGGTCCTGCCGTTTGCCAAGGAGAAGCTGCAGAGATGAAGAATGGAAGAGGTATTTACTTTGGGTTTGGAAACATGGGGTGAACACCACTGACATAAAAAAACATAAAAAAGGGAGAGGGTTAAATGGAAAAAAACCCGCTTCTCTATTAGAAATGTCTTATTCAACCTGAAACAAAACCATTTGTAATATTTTTTCCCCAGTTCTCGCCTCTTTTACAGCTTGAATTTTAAGCCAAGCCCCAGCTAGCAATGCCCACATGGGCTGGTTCTGCATTTTCCTGGTGTAACTCGAAAGCGCCCACATTGTTTCCACACTTCCCAAATGTTCCCCCTACATTTTTTTTTTAAATCCCGTCTGTCCCCCGGCTCCCCCCGCCGCCCTTTCCAGCTGAAGTTTCTGTCATCTGTTCCCGGCGGGTTCCTTTTTTTAACTTGCGGGGCCTGCGCCAGCCCCCCGAGCGCGGCCGGGAGCGCGGCCGGGCAGGTGCGGGGCTGGGGCCGGGGCAGGTGCGGGGCTGCGGCCGGGGCAGGNNNTGTGGCCGCGCCCCGCCCGCCGCATGCGGGTCACCCAGCCCTGCCCGAGGGGCTGCGAGCGGGGCTGGGTGCGAGCGCCGGGGATGGCCAGCAGGGCTGGGAGCCGCAGGGGATGCGGAGCAGGGCTGCGAACAGCCCCGGCTCGGCCCTGCCCGCGGGGCGGGGGAGCGCAGGCTGGGGATGCTCGGTGGTGATGCTCGGTGGTGATGCTGGGGGGAGGAGAAGGAGGAGGGGGAAGAGGAGGAGGGGGGAGCTGGCGGGACAGCCTGAGGTGGGCGGAGGGGGGAGGCGGGTGTTAAACCATCGCTCCGGGGAGGGCTGAGCATTCGCAAATTCCGGCTCCAGAGCGCGGGGAGCATCCTAGCCACGCCGGGCCGCCAGCAGCGGCAGGGCAGGACGAGGTTTCCCGGCTCCCGGGGATCCGTAACGCCTTCTCCCCGGCTGGCCGTGCCCTGCCCCGCGCTCCCGGAGCCCGCGGCCATCCGCCCGCAGGCAGCGCTCAGCCACAGCCCGGCCCCTCTCCCCGGCGTGCAGGCACGGGCAGAGCCCTGGGTGAGTAAGCTGGGAGCTCCCCTACTCCTCCGGGCAGGCCACAACCGTTCCAGCCCTTCTCCACATCCCTGCCTGCTTCTGGGCTCAGTTGTGCGCCTGGAAGGTGCAGCAGATCTCTGTCCTCTGGTAGGTCAGTCAGCCTGGGATCCCTGCCTGGGGAGGGATTTTTGAAAGGCTTCACTATCTGCTAGGAAGTTGTCTGTCTCCACTTGGAAATAACTCCTTCCCTTGTACATAACCTTCTCCCTTTCCCCCCACCCCTTTCTTTGCCTTTTCCCCTGCTTTACAACTTTCCCAGCCTTGAGGAGCTGCCTCCTTCACTCCCACCTGCAGATTTCCATAGGTAATGAGAAGCCAATGACTCTCTGGGAGACTTCAGTCATTGAAGATTAGTACCAGCAAGTGCCTTAAAACACCTGTGTGTTTTTCTTTTGTTCTCCACTAGGCTGAAAAGTCATGACAGCTGAAAAGACTATTCCTATAATTAATGGCAAGCCAGAAGATGCTTTGGACCCAGAAGCCTCAAGTACCAACCTCGTCCACAGCAATGATAAGAAAGTTCATGAAAGAGGTCACTGGAACAATAAGGTTGAATTTGTCCTTTCTGTGGCAGGAGAGATTATTGGGTTGGGAAACGTCTGGAGATTCCCATATCTTTGCTACAAGAATGGAGGAGGTAAGGTGGCATCACATGTGGATTTACATGGGAATTAAACATGGGAATTAAACAGTTAAGAATGCTTTGCAGTGATTTATTGCACTAGTAAGAGATACATGTTCAGGATTTCAGTGCATGTACAGACAGGGAAGCTTTAAACATCTGACAACTGAGAAAAATCGTTGTGTTTCTCTTTCCTTCTCTCCAAACACTGTGTGGTTTATTTTTACAAGTTTCTGTTGCGTTAGTAAATTGACATATTTTTTTTCAGTAGCATTTTTGCTGTAGAAGCCAGTGCTCTGTTATAGTAGTACACTGTCTTCTCCCTGTGAATACACACCCAGGCATACTTAACTAAGTTTGTCTGACACAGAAAAGAATGCAGCAGTTTATTTGTCACAACAGTGTACTTTGGAGAGGATGATTTTTTATTTTCTAATAATGCTACAAAGATTTCTTTTTCATCACGTGATTTTTTTTGTAACTCAATGTACTCTTTTTCCCTCAGTACTTCCCCAATTCCTACAGCAAGGTAGAGGAAAACGTAAAACTGCAGGTTACTCAAAGAAGAGAGCAAGCCCTAATAAATTTTAAATAGGAATGTTATTAGAGAGAGAAAAGAACAGACTTAACTTCTACAGAAGTATAACATGTGGCATGGATTGGTTATAGCTAAATATAAACTGTATAAGCTATATGACAGTTGAGAATAAGCACATCAGCTGTGACTTAGGAAGCAACGAGGAAAGAAAAGCAAATTAAAAACTCAGTTTAGAATTCTGCGGACTGGGTTCAACATTCTCCCCACTTAAGGCCTGAGTCAGTGGTAGTGTAAACACAGAGGCTGGCAGAAAAATAGGATGTTCGGGGCTGATAAGCACTGACCTGCTCTTTGATGGGTTTGTTTGCCAACAGTGCTGTGCCAAACTTCAATTCCTTGTCTCTCCTTATCTGAACTCAGGGATGCTTTTTAGCCCATTTTTTCTGCTGTTTCTACAAGATGAACACTGCTGTGGAAGTTGTGTTTATTGTTGCTAGTTCCTTTATGGATCTGTATTTTAGCAAAACGAAGGTAACAAGAGTTCACCTCTTTCCAGAATGCTGCTACCAAACCCTGCTGTTAGTGCATAAATATTAGCATGCTGCATCTGATATACAAAACCTTTTCTTCTTGGTTGTCAAGGTGTTCCCAGAGAACTTTTGGCAGAGGAAGCAATAGAAATGTGGGTTTTGTGTGTAATTTTTTGGTTCATACAGCCATCTTTGGGTGCCCATTTGTAGGTGTGTGCGAGCTTGTCAAAATGTGGTGCTATCATTTTTTAAGCTGTTACATGAGATAAAAAGAAAGAATTCTAATCATTGTTTTGGGTGGTCTGATGAAGAAGTCATTACTTAAATATGACATTTAATCACCACTCTATTCTTTAAGAATAGAATGAGTGGGTGGGACTTAATTGGTCATGTCCTGGCACCGTGGGACATTTGGCATTGACCAGTTTTAGTCAGTAAAGACTTGGTCTGTGACCCATGGCTTTGTAACCCCCTGGAATGCCCTGCTGGAATTAGACCAGGGCTTGTTTTCAGTGCTTCCATCTGATGCATCAAACCCCTCCCTGTGTGGTAGGGGAAGACAGTGGCAAAATATCTGAGCTAGTTGTGAAATAAGTTGCTGCTTCCAAAAGGAATCCAAGAGCTGTAGTAAGGAACTTGTGAAGTCTGACCTCTCTCTGGCACTTATTCCAAGTCACAACAGCTAGTGTAGGAATAAGCTTCTATAATTTCAGGTTGTTCCTGTGGATGTTCAGGTTTTTAGGAGAATTAATTTCTTTGCACTCTTAGAATTAAGTATTTCTTGGAATATGATCTTTTTCCAAGCTGGGAAACACAAAGTTTTCTGATTTTCTTGATGTATGCCTGTTGGAACAGTGTTGGAAAAACAGTCCAAGCTGATGCTTTGGATTTCCACAAGTTGCCATGTTAAACTCACGGTGATTGTGCGTATAAGAGGGCCCAGATGGATTCATGCTGGCCAGTAAATTAGCAGAGAAGCCATGCGGGTATTCCATTCTTTGTGAAATCCCCATGGATTGCTTGGGGTTCAGCTGTAGGGACATTCCTAAGTGAGGTGATGAGATTTCTCTTGCTCTGCTGGCTCTGAAGGAAAGCCCCCATCAGAGCAGGTGTATTTGATTGTCTCAGCTTTCTAATCGAGGTGATTAAAGCACAACTGCTCTTGCAGGGTGTGGGCTGCTGGGTTTGGGTTTTGCTGTGCTTCACTACTTGTGCTGGGCTTTGCTGTCAGCACCCAACAAAAATGCTGGTGCTTTGTTATTTTCCTAGAGTTTCACATTGATATTTCTGGCTGATAAGGCCAAGCCCTGCTTTCCTGTCCTTGTGAGTAGTTCTGAAGTTTGTTTCATCATCCCCTTTTTGTGATCCTTATCATCAGGCTCATCTCCTATAAATAACATGCAAAGGATTTCTTGGATTTAATATCCATTATTCTTCATGCCTGCTTTCCTGGAAAAACCAAGGAAGGTGGTGTAGACTGACATGGTGATGAGCAGAGCAGAACTTGGTGGCTGAGCGTGGCTGGGATCTTTTCTGTGTTTGAGAGACACAAGAGTAGACTTTAGTCCATGCTGAGGAACTTTGATCTGCTCTGTTTTAGTCCGTGGCCCTGGCTTACAGGTTAACTTTTGATATTTGGGGCAGGAAAAAAGCCTTCCTGCACTGCTTGGGGTGTGGCTCACAGGTGATCCTTCCTTTCCTGGGAAAAGCCTCCCTGTGCTGCCGAGCAGCTGTGCTCGTTCTAACCAGCACCTCAATATTCACTTGCAGGTGCTTTCCTCATCCCCTACGTGGTGTTCTTTATTTGCTGTGGAATACCCGTGTTTTTCCTGGAGACGGCCCTGGGGCAGTTTACAAGTGAAGGAGGCATCACGTGCTGGAGGAAAGTTTGCCCTCTATTTGAAGGTAACAAACAGTGCTGTGTTCTACTGCAACAGAGTGCATTCAATTTGAAGTAAAATGAAATAAATTGTATCAAAATTGAAGTTAAGACATTACCCAAAAAGCAGAGGTTTTCTTTTGTATCTCACTATTTTTTTATTTATTTTTTTTTGTTTCTCCAGGCATTGGCTATGCTACCCAAGTTATAGAGGCACACCTAAATGTTTATTACATCATAATTTTAGCGTGGGCTATCTTCTATTTGTTCAACTGCTTTACTACAGAGCTTCCCTGGGCTTCCTGTGGCCATGAATGGAATACAGGTATGACCTCAGGAGAGATTCAAATCCTTCCAAATAATTGATTAATACATTGAAATATCTTGAACAACACCATTGGTGTAGAAAAGTCTGTGGAAATGGGCCAAACACACCCCAACACAGCAAAATAAAGGAAATAAAAAACTGCCTTAGACCTTTTTGGGTTAGGTCACTGTATAGGTATTTACTCCTGTAGAATATAACATCAGCAGAAAAAGACTATGGATTTTGTTAATTCTGTAAGATATTCTGGCTAAATCCCAAGACTCTCGTTTGCAATCATATCTATTCTCCCTGAACACAGTGAGTGAATTCTGCTGCAGAGAATGACCTGATGACAGGTTGCAATCTTGTTCTTTCACTCTAATGAAATCAGGAGGAGTCTGAACGGAGAGGAAAAAAATATTAAGTGCGGATCTTTGGATTTGCTCTTTTAAATGCCAGATGTTGAGGGATAATGTTCATCAAGCTACTTCTGGAAATTTAGTCTCATAAATAATCCTTTCTGCATGTAAAGTAGCCTCCTGCATGAAGGATGAGGTGTGTATTCATAAGGGTTTGCAGGGTAGGGCTCTGCATCTGTCCTCTCATCGGTGTTTACATCTGTAATTCTCAGCTTGTTGACTCTGGAGATCACAAACATCCATGGGGAGGATCGCATCCCATCCCCCTGCCTTCGTTCCCATGTTCCTGAATTTTTGCATTTATCCCTTGTATCACAGTCTGATTTCAAATCAAGTACCTATTGTGTTATCTTTCATGGTTTTCCCTAATTGGCCATTTAGTGTGTTCTTTGAGCACACCTAAAGCTGCCTGAAATCCTAGTTTGTGTCGGGGAATTAACTTTGGGCCCCATGGATGTGGAAGGCTTTGGTATCAATTTTGGCAACCCTGCAAAGGAGCTTAGCCAGTTATCACTGTTCAAATGCTCAACAATGCTGAGCTGTTTTATCCTTTCTCTGTGTTCCACATAATAATAATCATAAGCCAGAGGAAACATCCACTCGCCTTAGCAGGAAAAAATGGAAGTTTATGGCTGGCCGTGTTCCATAAGCCATTTGGAGCCATAAGCCATTGAACCAGCTGGAGTGGGAGCATCCTGAAATTCCCAATCCATGGCCTCAGTTTCTCCACGTTTGTTTTTTCTGCCTGAGGTGATTTTTTGGCTCTGTGCCTCTGGGAAGTGTTGGAGGAGAGTCCTCATGGATATTTTTCTGGGTTGTCATAATGTGGTGTTGCAGAAGTAGCAGCTGTGGCATTTAGTGCACCCAGAAACCCTTCAACCCCACAGAGAAAATGTGTTGTGGAATGGGGGCTTTCCAAGGGGCAATGGGGAGATGAACAAGAAGAAATGTATTTGTGCATCGATACAGCAAACTCTGTTTTTTGTTCTTTTATAGAAAACTGTGTGGAGTTTCAAAAACTTAACATGAGCAACTGCAGTCAAGTCTCTTTACAAAATGCCACTTCTCCAGTGATGGAATTCTGGGAGTAAGTGCACATAAACTTTCTATTTGATCAGACTATTCCTTGCCTTCCAGTGATTTGATCATTTACACGTAATTAGATACCTTGTAACCCTATAGCACTTAGGGATGTGAGTTCAGCTGGAAATCTTCTTAAACAGCCACAGAGTCAGAATGAGAGTTTTTAACTCTTTTTTTAGAGGATACAAGGAAAGGAATTCCATATCCTGAAAGGACATAGAACAAAGTGTGCCACTTGCTTGGGAGCTTGGCTCCTGCTGCTGGAGGAAAGAGCCTCAAACCCATACTAATGAGGAGGCAAAGGTGAAAGAAAGAGGATGATTTACAATATTCCTTTTTTCTCTCTTTTTTTTTTTTTTTTTTCCCCCCCTCAAATGTTTCTTCCCTTAAGAGTTTGAGAGCTGCATCCTCCTTGTTTCAGCTAACTGATATTCTGGCTTCAGTATCTCATGATTTTTTCAAGGACTATGTAAGTGTTAGTTATTCAGCTAGAATAACAGGAGAGTTTAACTCTCTCCTGTCCCCCTGACTCTGATTCCTAGTTAGACTAATAGAAGAAAATCATACGTTTGCAAAGATGATCTGCTCTTGTGGTGACATATTTTTTCTGACTATAAATATTTAATCAGTGCAGTGCAGTCTCAGATTTGTTCCTTGCAGGGCGTAGTGTGTGTTAAGCCAGTCAGAGAAATGGAATGTTACTTTTAATACTGAGTGATTTCACAATTCAAAGCCTGTTACACAATCCTGGTTTACTACAATTTCTTGAGGACCCATTAATTTTATTATTAAGGCAGAGCCTTATTCTGAGGCTTTTTTGTGTTCAGGACAGCAACAGCGACACTTTGGAAGAGCCAAAAATGCCTTGAAGGGACAACTCTACACTGACATAATTTCCTTGAGTCTTAGTACGTGCTATTGTCTGCCTGAACCTTTTTTCTTGCTACATCAGTTAAATGAGACTTCACTTTGTTGCTTCAGCAAATAATACTGTTCTATTTAGAAATAAAATAACCCCCCCAAACTACATTAAGCGTGAACAGTATGAGAGACATATACACTCTGTGGGTTAAACTGAAATTTTATTTTCTGTTACAATGTTCAGTAATCTGAACACCTAACATCTTAAATAAAAAGATATCCAACGTTGCAGAATAAACAAGAGTCTCTCAGGTGGCATCTCTTAATGCTATGACTTCATTTTATTTCAGCAAAAATATCTTATGGTTCTTTGGGATAACAAGAATTAAGACTTCATATCAGTAGAGTAAATGAACAAAATATTTTCTCAAGTTTTAACGAATTTACCTACTGCATTTATATGATTTTTCAACCATATTCCCAACTCAGCCACTGATGGTAACTCCAGTTATCCAGAGAAGTAGGAAGTGTTTAGTTAAATTATACAGAGGGCACAGAGTAAGTTTTACACTCTCATATTTCTATGGTTTTGTGGGTTTTGTGTTAGTGCTCATCTCTGGAGTGCCTAAATTCCTGTGTCAGTGTTATTTTGAAGGACCTACAAATCCATTTGAAGCATGTGCCTTCTCAGAGATCTCTAAAAATGAAGCTAAGCAAGATTCTGTAGCTAAATGTGCAATCAAGTTGCAGTAGGTTTTAAACCCTTCAGTTTTGTGGCACATTTCCCTACCTGATTTTGGCTAAGTCAGGAATGAGTTATGAAACTAGAAGGGATAATCAGATTCAGCCTTTTCTCCAAGTGGTTTTACAGTCTTGTGTATACAAAGTTGAAAATACACACTCCAAACCTTTTAAAGTCACAAAGACCAAAAGAAGAGCTCAACTAAATAGTCTGCTGTTTATTTGAAACTGCTTTCTTTATTGTGTCACAGACAAACTTTTTGTAATACTAACAGTTTACTGGCCAAAATAACTTAAGATATTAAACTTATCTCCTTTCTCTGTCCAAGTAAAACTGAAGTTGCATAGTTTTGCACACAAAAGATAAATGTAATCTCTTCCTGCTAAGGAACGTGTTTGCCTTGTTTAAAATTGAAGTAGTTATGACGTTTCATGGCTTCAAAATTTAAAAAAATACATGATAAATTAGTTTTGAAATGGAAGAATGAGCTTTAAATATCAGCACTGATTTTGCATTGAAGTAACTAATTGAAATTAAGATTATAATTAAATTATATGTCTTAAATATCAGACATGAATACACAGCAGTGGCCTTTCTGCACAAATGCGCAGAGCAGATCGCAGAGCAGTTAATACAAAGTAAATATTACCAGAACAGTTAATTTGTCTGGAGAGAAGCGATACCAGCAGTGTCATTTCACTCAGCCAGAGGCCTTGTTCTCTGCTGATGCTTTACTGCTTTGTCCACGCTGGT
Source organism: Pardalotus punctatus (assembly GCA_013400915.1). Lineage (NCBI taxonomy): Eukaryota > Metazoa > Chordata > Aves > Passeriformes > Pardalotidae > Pardalotus > Pardalotus punctatus. Next base: position 26,631 of record VZTX01008994.1, on the reverse strand, counting down.
GTCAGGGGCCGTAAACCCCTTGTGAAGGTGTTGGAACCAATATAGGGGTGAGAACTGGGGCACAGTGCCCAGAGCAGCAGCCCCGGGCTGCTGCCAGAGCTGTGAGGATCCTCCCTGCTCCAGTACCCCCTCCCAGAGCTGGGGTTCCTTACAATTCATCAACTCCCTGCCTGCCAAGGGAAGGGGGATTTGTTCTAGGTTTGCTCTGAACAACCATTCAGAACCTTTACACTTTGCTCTCTGCAATGCCAAGGCTGCCATTGAAATTCCTCTACGTTGTGGCCACATAAAGCCAATGTATTGTGTGAAGGGTTGGCAGTGGGGGGGGAAAAATTTGAGTTTTGTGGGATTTTTTTATTTTTTTTTTTGGTCTTTTTGTGTCTGTTGAGTTAATCTGTGGATTAGAGTGGTAATTATTGTGCCCAGTGATCCTGTTTGCTTATTGTATGTGAGCTTGTTTACATGTAGCACTCAACCCTGCCTTTGTAGAGTGTCAGGCTGATGCTACAGCTGTCCTTTGATAACCATATCACATTGCCACAGCCTTGTAGAGTAATCACAATCTCTTCAGATGGTTTTAATTAAACCCAGCCTCACAGGAAGAGTGCTGGGGGGACACTCAGTAATTCCCCAGGGTTTTTGCAGTGCTCTGTCTGCTCTCCATCCCAGTGCTCCCAGTCTGAGGGTTACTCATGCTGGGGAGGTACAGGTTGTTGTGTTTCACACAGGATTCACATTCTAGAAGTGCCAGCAGAGGTTGGGAGTGGGGGACAAGTTGGATTTGGGTTTTTGTGTGCAAATGAATACACCAGGCCCAAAACATCTTTATTTCTGGCTTTGCAAAGGAATCTTTTCTCTTTTACCTGGTGCTGCTAAGTCTTTTCCATCAGCTGGACTGCAAGGCTCAGCTCTTGTTTATTGGTGACTGGAAATAAATCCAAATCCTCTGCTGGGCTAAGGATTGCAAACAAAAACTTCAGCCTTTCTGCTGCAATATTTGTAGCTTTTGCTGCCTCTGTGGCCTCGACCACTCCTGGATGTGCTTCTCAGATCAGGCAGGGACTAACCCTTGCTGTGGTGACCGTGGGGCTCCCTGGCAGTGCCATGAAGTTTTTCCAGCTCCCCCCCTCAGCTGTGCACAGAGGATGCTGTTTACTTGCTCCCTTAGCAGGTATAGCCTCACTTGTGATAATTCATCGTTCTCTACCTGCTTTGAGAACTGCACCACACCTAGGGGAATGGCTTAGATTTTGTCTTGCCTGGATTGTTTATTTGTTCAAACAAACAAGTGAAGAAAACATTCTGAGAGGAATCCTGCAGTAGGTCCTGGATGCTGTTTTCCTTCTGGCACACTCCAAAGAACCTCACTGTACACGCACCAACTTCAAAACTTTAAATATTTGTATGAGCCTGTAACTGGTAACCACTTAGCTGCAGCTACACAGTGACAATGGTCTGACCCTGCTGGAGGAGCAGCAGGCAAAGTTGGGCAGTTTGGGCACTCTTTTCTTCTTTTCCTGCTTAGAAATATCTAACCCTGTTTGTGTTTTAAGACTTCATTTGAGTGAGCAGACTTGCCACTGACAGCTGCTCAAAATGAGGGGATTAAAGGATTTCTTACCTTGCTCGAAAAGGCCTTGCAAGCCATAGCCTTGAGAAGTTCCACGTTCTGTGTGAACAGTTTCTAAGGTAAGCAGCTAAACTGGAAAAAAAAAATAAAAAATCACTTTTTATTCTTTAAACTCTTCTGCTGCTGTGTTCCAAAGGACACGCAAGAGTCTGAAACTCACTTTTCCCTTCATACTGGTGCCAGCAGTCAGGGACTGACCTGTTTTCTCCCCTTTATGGCATTTCCCTTACCCCACTTGTATAGTTTGCTTGAGGATTTTCTGAGAAAAAATGATAATCATAGTTTCGAGGTGTGGCACATGGAATTTTTAATGTCCAAACTTTAAACACAGTGGTAGCTGCAATGTTGATAATTCCTGATAAATTAAAGCAGGATATGAAAAAGCACTGTGACTGTAGGTGAGGGTTATTTATAGCAGGGAAACAGGATAGAGAGGAGATGCTCTGCTCCATCATTTTTCTGCTTTCCTAGGAGAGGAAATTGCCTGGCAGGTGTGGGGGCTGCAGCCACGTCTGGGTGCTCTTTTGGCTGCTGCTCCAGTCTGTCACCACGGGCAGGAATTTGAGGTTTCCAGTGCCTGGGAAGGGAGCTGGACAGAAAGAGGACCCACGGTTTTGTGGCTGATTCCACCTCAATAGTTTTTTATTGGCTGTGTGGCAACAACTTAGTCCTCTGTTAAAGGAGCTCTGCTTGTTGGCCTGTCACTCTCTGGAGGGGGTGACACATCCTTAGCGTTTCCAAGTAAAGCCCAGTGAGAAAAAACATGGGTTTTGTCTGGGCAAAAGAAAAGGGGCTGTGCTCAGCAAAAAGGAAAAGGCACAAACCCTTTCCTTGCAAAGTCAAAGAAGGGGTTTTTCCTGTTTCTTTCAGGCGACAAACGAGTGCAGGAGTCACATTGTGGTTAATCCCCGGCACGCTGAAAAGTCAGGGCGAGTTGAGCCCGATCCCGCAGCGCTCAGTGCCTGGGGACTCGGCACCGCTCCGAACTGGGCCCTTCGTGGGTGTCTTGTAGGACACCGAGTTGTGCCAGACCCTCCTCCTTCTGCCCAGTTCATCAAAGGCCGTGTGAAAATTGCTTTTTGTTTGGAGCCACGTGAGCTTTTCTTCTGGGTTTGCCCCAAGATCACTGACTTTGCCTGACTTCAGCTGAAAAAAGCAAATGGGGTGGTGTCAAAATGCTTCCGATTTCTCCTGTACTGAGGGATGAACCCTAAGCCAGGTTGATGAACTTCCATGGGTTTTGATTTTTACATTTCCTGTTGTACATAAAACATTTACTATGGGAAAAAAAAAAAAGACTTTTAAAGTTGCAAAGTCAAGTATTTGGCTGTTAGGAAATACGAAGAGTAAGGCTGTGCAATTTTAAGTTCAAATCTTTTATGAGCATGATCCTCTTGAGGTGAAGAACTGCTTAGTATTTTGTCAGCAGATGTGCTTTGGTTCTGTTAAAGGATGGATAGGGAGCAAACACAGTGCAGATATTCAATATTTTGTTGTTCTCTTTGCTAGCAGAGCAGGAACATAATATAGAAGCTCCTGGCTTAGATATTCAGATTTTCTGAAAAATGGTAAATCTTTTTATTGGTAGCAATAAGGGCATTTCTGTTATTCTGGTTAATATAGCAACGTGTGTTACAGACATGTACATTTATAGATGCACTTTTTGCTATTGTAAGAAAATAATTCCATGAGAGAAGCACATGTTGTTTGATGGTGTAAAATGAAAAGTGAAAAGTCTTAAACAGCAAAACTTCAGTTGTTCCATGATGGGCTTGGCCAAATCAGCCAGGGAGCAGCACATGCCAAAATAACCAGGAGTGCTTCTTTGACCTTTGCATGGGGTTTCATTGGTTTCTTAGAAGTTGTTTGTTTGCTGGGTTTGTTGAGTAGGGTTTTTTAATTTTTATTTTTTATTTATGTACAAAAACCCTCCAGTGAAAGGCCTCCCTTCAGTTATATCCAGTTTTATGCAATTATAAAACCAGCTCATTCCCTTTTTCCTGAGTTATTATGTACAGTCTCCTGCGAGTACCTAAACAAACTTTGAAATGTTCTAGAAAACTGAAATCAGGATAATTTTGGTGCCATTTTCTGCCTGAAACTAATTAGTCCTCTCCAGCAGCTCCCCTGTGTGAGAGGTCCTGTCCAGGCCAAGCTGAGAAGTTCCATCCATGTGTGACAAAGTTGCCCACTCCAGGAATTATTTCCTTTATGTGGGAATGGGATGTGCGAGACTGGATGTGCAAATAAATCACATGGAACTCGTCCAAGGCATGCTTTTCAATACCTCTGGAATCCCTTAAATATCCAAGTGGCCTTGTAAATAATGGATTGTTATTTCCAGCTGTCCAAGAGTGTGTCCATTACATTTGCTCCCTGTCTTGGAGCTGAGAATGTGAAGGGCTTTGGTGAGAGGGATTTTAGAGATGCTCAAGTCACTGAAAACGTTGTTAATCAGGAATCACATCCATCTGCTTTTTGGCTATCTCAGCATGGATACTGAGTAAAGGACATATTTCCATGGAATTCATCAAGCTTCTAATTTTGACTCCCAAAAAAGTATCATCATAAGAAAAATCAAATGTTTAGACACTTTTTAAAAGTATTTCCCAAGTATGGCTTTGTAGATTCAGGGCATTAACAGAAAAGGTGGTTGCTTGCAATTTTAAATCTAATTAAATCCTCAAGGCAGAGGTGTTTTTACTCTGTAAAAATTACAGTGAACACAGGCTGGAAAACCACAACCAAACAACCATGCTTTTGTTTTAATAATTATTTCACTGTTTTCTACTAAATTCTTATATGGCAGCAGAATTGATTTGCTGTGTCAGGAGGACTTCTGAGGAAAACCCATTAAATATTGCACTGGAATTCCTGGAAAGGCTACAGAATGTCAATCAATGCAGACCTTGAAACAGCAATATGGGCATAGCTGTCCTCTGTATGGAAGGGAAATAACTGAAATCTTCCCCAAATCCCTTCAACAGCTCTTCTTTAGTTATTTCATATCTGATGTCCATAGGTTTGGGTTCATAAATGAAAACATGAGCCAGTAGAATTTATTTTTATTTCATTAATAATACTGTAATTTACAAGTGCTACAGCAGAGTGGTATTTTATGCAGACCCAGGAACTGTAAGTGTGGACAAAGGATTGAGACCTCCCAAAATAACTGCTGTCCAGTTGCAGCTTCCTTTTTTCCCTTTTGGGCTGTAAGTTATTCTTTATTCCTTGTGTCCCTGCTCCTTTTCACGTCAGGGTTTTTCGGGACTAGAGTTTAGAACAGGGCCAGTGAATATAAGAAATATGTTGACAGAGTAATTTTTTCAATTTTTTTTACATTTTTTGAACAGTCAGGTAATGGTTTTCTTTTGGCCTGTTCTGTGAGGAAGAGATAAGAGCTTATCACCATTAATTTGTTACACAAGTTTGAAGCCAAGAACTCACGTTGACGAACTGTTGTACAAAATCATGCAATGGTTCTCAATATTTTGCGGTCTGTAGTTCCCATTTGATGAACATTTAATTAATAGTGAAAAGGTGAGCACGACTGTACAGACTGTCTGAAAGGCTCCACACAAATCCTGAGAGGCATCAGCTTGATTTGCATTTCTCCTGGGGGCTTTCAGTTCCCAGCTGGTGCTGTGTGCTGAGCTAATTTCTGCCACTCAAGGTGAATGAAGAGGGGATTTTTGTCACTGGATGACTTCTTCAGAGAGAACAGGGAGAATTACAAAAAGGCTGAAGGAGTGATTGGACAGATTGAGAAAAGAGACTGTAGAGCAGAGGTGAGTGGAACAGCACAAAAGGTTATTTAACAGGATTAAAGCCTTGGGCTTGGTTAAGGAGAAGTTGCCACGACTTCAGTGAAAGAGGGGTAAAGAAAATAGGTCAGGAATGGTTATAGAAATGGGATGTTCTGTGCTCATCCCTCACTGTCTCAGGGTGAGAGATACACAGACACACGTATGCATGTCAAAATGAAAAAACAATATATTTTTATACCCATACATTCAAATTACCTAAGTACTGCCCTTAATGATACAGGGGTTGACACAAGAAATGTGTGTCGCTTTTGGCAAGAAATTTTAGAGAAAAATCCACAGAGGAAAGTTTAGTCTCACTTTTTAATTGGATGTATGGAGAAACGGGTAATGAGCGGAAATGTTCAACCCTATCAGGAATTTAGGAAGGAGGAACGAGGCTGAGGAGCAGCGAATGTGGCTCATCTGGGAATGGTTCACTGTGGTACATGTAATTCACTCTGGATCTGCTGGAAGAGGGAAATTTTTCAGAGCTGTGCATAATGCTGTAGTGAGGGATTCTTGCTGGTGTGACCACTGGGAATTGTCTGTCTGCTGCTTTAAGAAATAAGCCAAAGATGGAATTAAGTGAATTGCCAGAAATGAAGTCTTACACTTAAAAGAATTTCCGATAAATTTCTCTCAATCTGTAACTTATAGATTAGCTTCTAAAAGCTGAAATACATCTTTCTAATCCTTGAGCACTGATGGTTGGAGAGTACAAGTGAGTATCCAGCAATATCTGCCGAGGATAATTTGTAGCACTTTTAGAAACCCGGGGTATGTTATATTTTCTATTTTAGAGTTCCCATGAAACCTTAAAAAGAGTGGTTTGGACACAACGCAGAGCCTGTAACCCTTGTTCTGGAGATACAACCTCCAGAATAGCCAAAGTGTCAGCTTTGTGTGTGTTGACTTGCAGGGAGAGTTTGGTACCCAGACTCTCTCAGTTGATTTTAAACACTTTTAGTGACTAAATCTGCAGCAAATCCACTGGGAGTTTGCCTTTGTCTGACTCTGTAGTTGTACCCGTGCTTGTTCTGGAGGTGTCTCAGTGATTCCCACACTGCTGCGCTGTGAAAACACCTGGCACAAGCAGCCCATTTGAAGTTTCACAAGTTTTAGTCTCTAAGGGGGCAGAAAGAAAGTCTGAAAGCAATAATTTCTGTTGAAGGCACTCTCTCTGTCAGATATCTGCCCTCTCTAGGGCGTTAATGCTGTCGGTGCCACTCTTGCCCTCCCTGTCATCGTGTCACCGAGCTCCTCAGGGCAGAAGACAAAGCAGGGCTCCAGCAGCAGCCAGGGTGTGTCTCTGAATGCTGCTCTCCTCCTCTCGTGCCCATTGCAGATTGTAGAATTTGGATGCAGGTCAGATCAGAACCAATTTCATATGCAGCCCAAGCCACGTCTTGCTAAATTCTGACATTTGTTCGGTGTGTGCTGTGGGTGGTACAGGAGCACCCCCAGCCCTGGGTCCAGCATGGCAAGGAGCTGGAGCTGCTGGAGAGAGCCCAGAGGAGGCTCCAGGATGGGCAGAGGATGGAGCAGCTCTGCTGGGAGGAAAGGCTGGGAGAGCTGGGATTGTTCACCGGGAGAGGAGAAGCTTTGGGGTGACTGAACTGGGGCCTTGCAGGGCCTGAAGGAGCTGCAGGAAAGATGGAGAGAGACTCCAAGAGCTTGGAGTGACAGGACAAGGGGAATGGCTTCAAACTGCCAGAGGGTGGGTTCAGATTGGAAATTGGGAAGGAATTCCTCCCTGGGAGGGTGGTGAGGCCCTGGCACAGGTGCCCAGAGCAGCTGGGGCTGCCCCTGGATCCCGGCAGTGCCCAAGGCCAGGCTGGACAGGGCTTGGAGCAGCCTGGGACAGTGGGAGGTGTCCCTGCCATGGCAGGGGTGGGATGGGATGAGCTTTAAGGTCCCTTCCAACCCAAACCAGTCCATGATTCTGTGATAGTCTGGGGCTAAAAATCATAAAGGCTATCAGTGCTCAAATATGTATTCTCTTCCTGGAGAAGGGAGAGGTCTCCCACACATTTTTGTTCAAGTACTTCATCAGAGGTATGTGAGTGATCTTCTAACTGTTCATTTTTGCTCATGCAATGAGCTCAGAAAATCGCCTTTAATTTGACAACTATCTTTTAAAATACAGTCCTGTAATGTATAGAAGTGGATGCTTGATTTGCGTGTTAAATCTGAAAAATGTTTCCCAGCTTTCATATTTCCAGTACGCAGAATGTCCCATACCTGTTCTCTTAGACAATATTGTACCATTTTAACATTTTCTGTGTCAAAAGACCATGAGCCACACCAGAGAAGAGAAATCTTGCAAATCAGTAGAAGTAAGAAAGGCAGTCATGAATTTACTGAAGAATTAACTCTTTTATTAGGTTCATTTTACTGCGGGATAATTTTTCTTCTTACCTTGTCCCTTAGAAAATATATAAATCTTTGGTAAAAGGTTTCTGAGAATTTCACTAAGCAAGCTGCCAGCCCTTTGGTTTCATAGTTTTGTATTTAGCATTCAGCATAGTTTTTTAAGTTCATCAGTATCATTATCAGAAGTTACCATACGAGTAGATAAGGCAGTGGAGAATATCTCAAATCTTTAATACCTTGTGTACTCTGGATCTTTCAGAACAACTTGTTCCTTCTGAGCTGTTCCTTTTCCACCTTGGAGTTGCACAGTCCGGGTGCATGGATCTGCCTCTCCCAAATGACAGCAATTAGCTCAGATTAGCCCCAGGGAAAGGCTGCAGCTTCCTGACAGGGATTTTGGCATGGCAAAGCTCCTGGCATTTCAAGCATGCACAGAGGATTCTGCTGCAGGGAACTGGAGTCCCACCATTTCCAAAATTCAGTGATACCTGTGCATGGCAGAAACTGTTTATTTGCACAGGATACTTGAACACATTTGGGTATGAAATACCCAGACCAATGCATTAAAGAATATTAATTGCATAAAGTGAAATGAGAGAAAGAAAGATGTGAATTTAGAAAGCATGCCTTTAGACAGAAACTTAAATTCGTTTTCACAAGGAAATAGAGGATGTCTAAAAGATACCAATCCTTTTCTTTTAAATGATGGGAAATCTGGGCAGGCAGCGCTGGCACTCAAGTGAGTTTTGCTTTTTAAACAGGGAGCCCAGTGACAAAGGCACACAAGGTGAATATGGACTGGCTTTGACCAAGTGCAGGGATAAAAGAAGTGTTCCAAAATAGAAAATAACAAAGGCCCTTGTGCAGTGGCATCATCTAGTTGTCCTTTCATCCCCCCAGAATGCTCTGAGGGCAGAGTGGCCCAGAGTGAAAGGGAGCTTTGCCCCCTGTGCTCCTGGTTGGACACATCCCCATGGACAAGGGGCTCAGGAGGCTCCTCTGGTTGAGTGGTGGTTGTTGTTGGGTTTTTTAAAGCAAAGTGTCTTGGGAACTGCTCCAAATCAAGGCAAGAACATGAACAGACCTTCCTCAAATAGACTGAAGCTGTTCTTCAGCTTCCCAAATCATGAAATAATGCAAGTACCACCCCAGGACATTCCTTTCAACAATGTGTTGGCAGCACTTAATCCTCTTTCTATTCAAGAGCCTGGTCCAGCTCCTCACACTGGAACACTTTAAAGACGCTCTTTCCCAGGAAAATCCAGTGTTATTTATAGCCAATAAATAGTCTTTAAGCTTTCAGAATGTTTGTTTTCAAATTTGGATGGAAAGGTTGCTTTTCAGCTAAGAGTTTTCAGCAGTTATCTCATAATATTCCCCCCTCCAGCAATTCCAACAATGGAGGGACCCGTCCTCTCAGATCTACTGAAAGGTGTTCAGTACTTTCTCAAACAAATCAACCCCATTTTCAGTAAGTACCTAATACTTGCTGAAATCATCTCCCAGTGATTTGATCTGTGTAAATTTTGCTGGGGATGCATGTGCATTGATATTAATTAAGAGAACAGAGTAACCCTTGGCAACAGAGAGTCCCTGACTTGTAGGGAGCACAAGGTCCTTGTGTGATGTCTGGTTTCTCCCTGGGTTTATGTGTACTGAAATATGCTGAAATTATTCTTTATATCCTTTTTAGTTTTTTTTTTTAAATCCACATTTATATTTAGATTCAAGTGAAACTTAAACCAGGCCTCCAATATTTAGCACTCTAAGAGAATAAATCTACCCTGTCATAATTTTGGCATGATTTTGTTGAGTCCAACTGCACAGACCCTTGTGACCAAACCTCAGCATTTCTGACAGCCACCCTTTGGAGATGTGCCCTATTCTTCCACCCAAATTTATCTTTTATTCATTAGATTCCTGTAACTTGTATCACTTTTATTCCATGTTACATGTTGGAAGAAAAGTAAGAATCCTCAGTAACATTTCAATAACAATAACATTTAAATGTGTGTGACCAGAGGCAGTGAAACCTTCAAGCACAGTGTGAGACACATCACAAAGCCACTCTGCTTGGGGTTTAAATTCTCCTTACAAGCAAGATATCCTGTGCAGAATTAATACTTTGCTACTACTGCATTCAAACCTTGCCCTGGCTTGAATTAACCTTTAATTCCAAGCTCACCCCCATGGCAGTGGAGTTTGTTTGCCTCAATATTCTGCTCAAGATGCTCAAATGCCACCAATGCCTTGGCTCCTCTCCCAGGCTCGGGGTCGGTTCAAGGGGCTGAGCTGCCGAGTATTTTTATACAAGAGAACAGCACCCCTCAAACAGCTACAACCACAAAACAAGCTCAGCACCTACAGGAAATATTTTCAAACTCTCATCAATTTCTGTTTTCGATGAGATCCAACTGTAATTAATGATTTGTGTCTTCAGTGCGGGACAAATCTTTCTCACAGCAGTTTCACACAGCCCTAAGCTGCTGCCAGCAAACTGCTTGAACTGGCTTGGGCTAAGCAGGGATTTTATGTTCTGGAGTAATTCAAATGGTTACCTGCAGCTGTACTTCCAGCCACAGTGGTCTTCCAGGTTCCTAGGCTTTTATGCATCAAGAAATGTTGTTGGTATTTAATTTCTTCAAATGAACAAGTGGCAGCAGTGAATTCTAGGGAGAAAGATTCAAGACATTGAAATGAAATGGCTGTTAAGCTATTTCTCATTTAATTAAGGGGGTTTTAAACATGCTCAGCTTTAATAAGTCTTGATATACATAAAGACAAAACTATTTATTTCTTTTCACCCAAGTATGATGCAAAGCAGCTGAACTATAGATTCACTACAGAACTTTCCTTCAAATGCTTGCTCTTTCAAGCCAGAGGAGCACGTTCAGTGCTGATTTTACTGCTTGTTTCTTTATTCTGTGCTTGAGGAGTTGGGAAGAACAAGGCAGGGCAGGGCACTTGTGGGTAACAGAAGAGGAGGAAGGCCTAGAGGAAGCTCCACTACTTTTTTTTTTGTTGTTGTCGGTGAAGTAAGCAAGGTCATGGAAGCTTTTAAATAGAAGCTGCACTGCTGAGGAGCACAGAGCTGTGATGTGACCCTGGATACATCAACCTCACGTCTGGGTTGGAGGGACAATTGTGTATGTTTTAAATGCTCCATGTTTTTCTATTATTTCAATTGAATAATAAAAGAAAAGGGGTAGATATGGGCTTTGTGAGAAGAATTTCATATTATGATTGCCCCTTCCCTTCAAACCCTTCATCCGGTGCTGCTGCTCCAGCTGGTTTCAGCAGCAGAATTTGGGTCTGGCACTGGGGACAGCTGTGTTGTCCCTGCTGAGGAAATCCCCGCTGGCCTCTGCCCAGGACTTTCCCCTCCTTGGACCCTTCTTTGCATCCATTGGATGTCACAGTTTAATTATAAGTTCTGGACTTGCTGCTGCTCGCTTTCTGAGGGAAACACCAACCCTTTGTTCTGCTGGAACAAAGGAAATGCAGAACAATTTCCAGCCCTTCAGGGTAATTAAATGCTCATTATGGTGCTAACAGTTCGAGTTGATTGGCACCGCGTGTCTTTTTGCAATGGGACCCGCGGGGATAATTGTGTTGAGCCCGTTAATTGGCCATTTGCTTTCTGTGACCCTCCTTACTCTGGGTGGATAGAGGAGGTGTTTCTGCTCTTTGGGACTTCCCAGAACATCCAGAAAACTCTGAGCTCTGACTTTCTGCTCCCAGGAATTGCATTAAAAAAAAAAAAAAAATCTTAGTCTCAAGCTTTCACTGAAAATTATGTTCTTAAGGCAAAAACATCTTTTGGTGTGTGAAACATTTGAATCATAAAGCATGAACATTGATTTATGAAGTTGTTTTGCAGTTACGGAAGAACAGTGTAGGAATTAAAGTCACTGGCACACCCATTTTGGAAAAGAAACCTTACTCATGTTTAGGTGCACCTGTACATAAATATTATCCAAATAATCATAAAAAAAACTGCTTTGATTAAAACAGAAGGGAATTTTTCATCATTATTTTACAGTGCAAGTAAAGCTAAACGAAAAAGGTTTCCATTTCACACTTATTGTGGCCAAAACACAAATATTTTGTCTCAGTTCTTGTCTTAAAAATGTACTATTTTAAAGAGCCTTTTATTATTTATTGCCCCATATTATTTATTCCCTTTTTTATCATATTATGCCAATTTTTGTCCTGGTTCTCTTGCAATTAATTCCCACTCCAGGTGATCTAAGAACCCAAGGATTTAATTCGGGTTTTGAATGAGAATTTGTAAGGAGGGTGGACTTTATCCTTGGTAAAATTCCAATCATCTGTCAAATAGCTTAGAAGAACTTGAATTTTAACGATATATTTCATCAGCCTCTCTGTGTAATTATGGTTGTTTGCAATTCTAGACTGCAGGTATCAAAGATGTTCTTCCCCTTCTTGATTAAAATAATCCTTCATTAAAAGCCACCTCTTCATTTTGATGCTTCTGGATGACAGAACTTCAGCTTCTGTGCTAGCTGGGGGTGTTCCATGCTGGATCACTTCTCTCCCAGATTATCTGGTGGCAGATTTGAAGGATAAAGATTTGAAGAATAAAGCTCATTCCTGGGTGAGAAGGGAATGGGGATGAAGTGACAGCAATTTTACTTTTAAGGAGATAACACTTTCCAAAAATTTGTGTGAACTTCCTGCCACCTTTTTTTTTGCCTGGGAAGATGTGTGTTAAAAACGAGGTCCAGTCTCCTGCTAAATTTAAAGGTTTTTGTCAGGAAAATGAATCCCCAAACACCAGAGGTGTATGTCCAAAAAGGAGACAGAGGAGTCCTGTAGCTTTATTCATGAATAAAGGGAGAGGCCATGGGCATTTCCCATGGGGTCTCTCAGACTGACAGAGGACGCAGCCTCTTTTATCCGAATTCCCGACCGCAGGTTCCTTCTCTCTTTTCCCCATTGGCTGAGGAACCCGAGAGTTACAGATTTTCTGGAACACCTAATTAATATTCATCCCCCCCTAATACAGACATCCCCCTTTTCTTCTTCTGGTGTCTATGTTCTTGTAGTTTATTAACATTGTTTTGGGTAAATCTAACTAGGGGAATTCCTATGGAAATCCTACCCATTGTTCCTTCTGTCTCTCAGTNGCTTATCTGAGATTGTCCTGGGGCTGGAGTCATCACATCTGTGCTTATCTAGTTAAGCTTATAGTTTGTTAGTTGCATTTCAACATATCTTTGGTTAGTTATTTTTCAGCTATCTCTAAGGTAGAACAAAAGAAAAGCATTTAATAATGGTTATATTTCTACAATATAAGGGTTAATATTATACACATAGCATTCATTATTTGCAAAAAGCCTACACTATAATATGTATTTATAACAACGTGCCTTTATATTAACTGGGAAATAAGGAGATAAACCCTGGCCTTCAGGCTTTGGGGTTTTTAACAGTGCTTTTTCTTTACTCGGTTAATTCTAAAGAGGAAACTTTCAGCGCCTCTGCTGCGAGGGGCTGCATCCATCAGGAGCAGAGCTGCGGTCCCGGGGCTGTGGAGCCCCCCAGGTTCTGGGCAGGCTCCGGGAAAACCTGGCGAGGCTTCAGCGCTCCCACTGCCCCTGTGGCGGCAGCCTCCGGTGCCTCCGGGCAGGGAGAGAACTTCCCTTCATCCTCACCTGCTGCACATCCCTCCCACCTTTTCTTTCAGGAATTTTCTGGAATTACAGGGTCACACTTCATATCCCTGAATCTATTGCCTTGGACAAGAATGGAGCCAAATGCCAGAGGAGAAATTATTTTATGAGTTAACTGCAGGCTGGATGTTTTAAACTTAACACTCAACCTTTCTACTAAATTGTAATTAAATGATCTATACAGCTATGTACACATTAATTTTATATAAAATACAGACTATTATATGGCTTTAAATATGCATATATTAGAGTACTAGTGGAATTCAGTTCATTTGTTGTCACTCACAATGTGGAGTGAGGGAGAGTAGTGCAAGTCTGAGGTCTCTGAGCTTGTAATAATCTATATTAACTTGGAATATAGATTTCAAAGAAATCTTTGCTCAGGATGGTTTATGCCAGGTTGAGCATGAAAAATTTTTATGTGAATATCTTTATGTGTGCATCTGTTGCTGTAAGCTGCTTCAAAATGTTGATGTTTTGAAAAGAAATATTTTAATGTTATAGCTCCTGTTACAAAAGGAAATTAATGAAAATATAGGTTAACAGGTGAAAATATAGGTCAACAGGTAAAAATAATGGTTAGAATTTTTTTTCTTGAAAATCAATAAAATTGAAAAAACCCCAGTTATTAACGAGGTGTTTTATTCTAGGGTTATCTGTGCTGGTAACTAATTCAAACTGTTTTTTCTTCGACTTTAAAGAAAAGTTCTTTTAAAATTAAAATTTTGTCCCTGACCTGGAAAAGTGATACATTTGTTCATTTGTAACCAGATAAAAAATGGTGGGAATATCCTGTTTTTTTTGTTTTGTCTTCCTTTCTACCTTAGTGTGGGGCATTTTCAGTAGCTGGAATTGGAGTCCTTGATTCAGATCAATTTGGTTTTATCCCAGTGTTTCATAAGTAATGTTGTCTTTCTTCAATATTATCATCTCTTTTCATTATTAATTTAGTTTTATCCCAGACTTTCAGAGGTAGCACTGTTTTTCTTCAATATCACCATCATTTCTCATAATTAATTTCATTTTATCCCATTTAATTTCACATGTAGTGCTGCTTTAGTCCAATATTATAATTTTTTCCCCTTTTTTTTTTTTTTTCCCCTCCTGAAAGACGAAGGGTGCTGGCGATTTCTGATGGGATTGAGCACATTGGGAACCTGCGCTGGGAGCTCGCCCTGTGCCTCCTGGCTGCTTGGACTATCTGCTATTTCTGCATCTGGAAAGGGACCAAATCTACTGGAAAGGTGAGGCTGGAATTCTGTGCAGCAGCTTTGATGTGGTGTGCTCCGAACATTAATATTTATTTCCATCAGAACAGGAGAATTTCATCATGCACCGCTGTGAGTAACACTGCTTGGGGGTGAATAAATAGCAAAATTAATTGTAATTAAGAGCTGGTTGTAGTTTGTTTTTTTTTGTTCCTCTTGGTTTCATGATTTGCTTTTCCCCTCATTGTGTTAGGTGAGTTTTGGTGGCTTTTGGAGTCTGGGTGGTTTTGTTTTGTTTTTGTTAATTTGGCAACTGAAATTACTGACAGACCTTGAGCTCTGAAACCAGAACTGGGTATTGATTTCTGTGCACAAATTCTGCAAAATCTGGGTTTTGCCCCAAACTGGCAGGAGTCAAAACTCTCAGTCCCTCAAGAGAGTCACTGAGAGCTTCAATGCACATAAAGAGAGAATTCAGAAATACAGATAAAGCACCGAGAGCAGAAATAATGAAAGCACTCCAAGAGGGAGCAAGATGGACATATTATGGGGAAAAATTAAAATATTTAGCGCTTTTTGAGTGAATGCCACTCAATAAACGCCACTGGGAGCAGGGAGAGGGAGCTGTGGGATGAGGGAGAGGCTGGCCCTGGAGTAGTATCAGACACAGCTCTGAGTAGAATCTATGAATAATCAACTACACAGAGAGAGGAAAAGAGCCACAGATCTGGAGGGAGGATCTAAAAAAAGCACTGCTTTCTCATGTTGGAAAGGAAACCAGGAAAAAAGATTGCTGGATTAAAACATTTAGTTTTCAATTGTTTCTGACATAGTTTGGGTTGTGGTTGGGGTTTGTTTTCTTGTGTTTTAGTGGCCTCCGTTTATAAATGAAATATTTGAAATGTAATTTTTTTTTTTTTCTTCATATTAAGAAAATGCCAGAGTGAATTTTTTAGCTGTCTGAACTACACACATCTTTCATACTACCAACATTCTGGCTGTAACTAATTGCTGGTTCTTTCTGTATTTGCCAACTGTGTCAGTCAATCTGGTGCTGCATTTCCCATTCAAGCCTTTGCACATGCACAGAGATTTCTGCAGCCCTGCTTTCATCGAGTCACTGCAGGAAAAATGCTGAGAAAGCCTGTCTAGGGATAGGTATCAGAATGAAGAGTTTAGAGGGGACAGAGAGGAGGGGAAAAGTCCTAAAGAGAGAAATATGGAGGAGCAAAAGCGATCTAAGGGAACGACACGAGAGATGTCCCCACACTCTGGGGAGCTGCACGAGTGCTTTGCAGTTGTCTGAGGGGCTGCAGCTGCCAGGCAAGGAATGAAACCAAGCAAACTGATTTTTTTTTTCCATCAGAAAGAAGGTCTGAGGAGGGAAATGCATTCTAGCGTGGTTTAATGTGACCCAGGGGTGCGGGAGCGGCTCTGTGCCGTGTGAGTGTGCAGGCACGCGAGGCTGGGCCAAAGGCACGGCAGAACAGCGCTGGGAGAGATCCCTGCCTCGTGGGAAGGGGCTGCAGTGATTTTGGAGAGGATTTATTTCGCATTTCTCCAGTTTACATTGAGCATTTTGTTGTTGTTCTATCGTTTTTCCATTCTTCCAGTTGATACCATTTCCCTCAAAACGCATCTTGTGCTTTGGAAGCGGTTAACCTGTCTGACCTTTTTTCTTTTTTTTCCTGATGGCTTAGCCAAACACTCAGCTTTAGGTAGGTGGAATAAATTGTCTTTGATTTGATTTCAGTGTGATTGTGATAACCACCTGTTGTATGAGGGCAGGAGAAATAGCCTGAGAAAGAGCAGCCTGGCCTGGCCACTGAAAGGGGATGATAAACTTTTCACCCAGCAGAAATAACTTCCAGTCTTGCAACAGAAGAACAAAGAAAATGGAATTAATACCCAATATTCAGCTTTGTCGGCCTCAGGTTTAAAACATTTTGATCAGGGCTCTGTAAGAGGCAGCCTCACCGTATATTTGCACTATTTAAATCAGTTTGCCATGAGCAACAGTTCTGTCTCCAGAATCCCGAGGAACAGACTGTGAATGCCCACGTTCCTCACGGACACCGGGGCATCCATCAGTCTGCCTTTCCAGAGGGTCCCCTGCTCTCAGGAAGGATCTATCACAGCCAATATTGGTCATTTCTTTTCCCAGCTCTCTTCCTGCGCTGCAGGATTTTCCCCTGGACATCGATTTCCGGTTTAGATGCTTTTCATAATTATAATATTCTTCCCCTTGCCACTTTTGACAGCCTAATCCGTGGAGATCTGGGCCCTGGCACTGCCTTCCCAGAGCAGCAATGTGCCCAGGTTAAAAACAAAAGCAGCACTCAGGTGTTGGGGATGCTGCAAAGGGATTAAATGCTCTGAAATACAGATGATGCAGCAGATTTCTGGGATGCAGTTTCCAATTCTGATACAATCCCATCTCTAAAATTCATATTTAAGCTCATCCAATCAGAGGCCTTCCCACTAAATTGAATTTATATGGTCATTTCCAGGAGATATTCAAAATTGACTTCCAAATTTTTTATTATAATATAACAGTCTGTTAAATTTACGATATACTTTAATTGGATTAAATAATTTCAATGAAAAAAAACATTTATTCAAAGCAAAAAACTTCTCCAAGTTTTATCACTTTTGGAACTTTTTCGAAGGGAGGTGTCTGTGGGACAGAATAGTGGCGAGAAAGAGGACAGGGGAAACAGAGGTGAAATGGAGAAGGTGGGGAGAGACTCCATCTCCACCCATTTGTGCTTTGTGAAATATTCAGGAGGTTGGTTTACCTTTTTCCTCTTTTTTTACTCTGCCTTCTAATGCATGGTGAAGAAAGAATCCAAGCCTTAAAAGCTGTTATAAAATAACCCCATCATTCTCCAAGCAGCACTACCACAGATCATGAGTATTTAATATTTTAAGGTATTAAATATATTAAGACTAACATAAAGTTTAACTCCAGAGGAAGTGCTTATTACACTGTTAACAGGATGTTCCAAACTTTTCCATTACTGTTCTTGAAATTCATCACTTTCCTACAAAGCATTTCCATTTTCCATTCCAACAGATGTGAAATAGCAGAATAAAGTCAGGTGATTCTGGCAGCTTTCAGGTGAAATACATTGGTGCCTTTTCAGAGGTTCTTGTCCTTAATTATTTAGGCTTTTCTTGCCCTTAATTATCCAGTCTTAGATCTGAGGATATTTGTGTGCTGGCTTTCACATTTTCAATATTACATATATGCCAAATGCAGGGTCTTTCAATGAAAAACTCAGATTAAGAAGGGAGAAAAAATATTCCAATGCAGTGTTCCCATAACGTGATGTGTATTGTGCAACTTGCTGAGCTTGAGAACGTGTGATCTCCACTCCTGGAGAAGCGTTCTCAGCACCTGAGATCAAAGGCTTCCACAGATGAGGCAGGAACTGTCCAAAAGACTGAAGGAAGTTAATTTTTTAAACATTTAAATATCATTCTAGTGTCTAATCATTAATCTTGGTTTAGTATCTGATTTTTCCAAAATCCTTTTGATTGCTGGTTATGGCAGTTCTGAGTTTTCTATAATGAACACAGAGTTGCTGAGTCTTCCTAACTTTTTGATCTTCATATTTCATCAATGAAATGTTCAGGTACAAGGAAACCAATTTTTTTATGGATCTTGATTATCCATTTATTAATTGAGCTAAATGTCCTTGTGCTTTAAACTTTGAGAGAGCAACGCCAGAAGTCGTGAATCTGTTTTTCCTAATCTGCTTGCTGAAGGAAGTAACCCTAATATTTTCCCTTCTCCTTTTTATTTTCATGAGAGTTTTGCAGAGGGATGATCCCCCTGAGCTCAGGGTCGTGTCTCACTTGCAGCAACTGCTGCTCAATTCCCTTTGAAGGGAGGAGCCTGCTGGACTCAAAATTTTGGGAAAGCGTTTGAAGTCATCTTTCCTGCCCTTTCTTCCTTTTCGGATGCATCAGCACATCCCTGTCTTGTGCTGATAGCCCTGGTTTGAGCCCCTGGCAGGGATTTATAAAATTGTACAGGCTGGGAGGGATCTTGGAATGTCTCTGGTCCAGGCTCCTGGTTAAAGGAGGTTCCACGCTGAACTTGGAGAGCTTGTCTTGGTGTTTGGCTGCATCTTAGAACCCTCCAAGGACAGAGATTTCTCATGGCTTGGGAAAACCTCTTCCAGTACTTCATTTCCCTCATGGTATGAGTCATTAATCAATTATTTCCTACATGTAGGTTCATTCCAATATTTAATTTTGTTAATTATTTTTTTATTACTTTGTTCTATTTCTGTTATGCAGCTCAGATCAAAGCCCATTTTTATATCAGTGTCACTACAGAGCATGGCTTTGAGTTTCTCCAATTATTGGTGCACAAAAACTGATTTGAAAAGACTTCTATATTAATAAGTTAATTAATTGAGTCAAGGGAAAAATAATGCAGCTTTCCTGCGTGGACATCTTGAGTGGGAATGAGAGCTAATCACCATTGATGTGCTTCAGCTCTTTGTGCTGTAGATGAGGAAAGTTGAAACAAAAGTATTAAAAACCCCCCCCAGTCTTGTTATCATTTCCAATTTATTGATAATAGAACATTTTCCCCCACCCACAGCACATTAATAGCTGTTGTCAAACTGTAGATGAGGTTTTGTCATTTTATGACTCAACACTGAGCCAGCATTTGCTGATGTGAAGTGTTCAAAGAACTTTGTTTGGTGCCTCCAGGATTTGATTCAGTATTAGAATATCACACTGATTGTATGAACACTAAGACCAATTCTCATATATTTTCGGTCTTTTTGAATGGGTTCTTGTTAATACCATGAAAATATTCTTTTGCCAGAGCTAAACTCAAATAGTTCTTGCACAGTGATTTTTACTTCTCCACTAGTTACTGGTTAATAAGTGATGAGAAATCCTTCTCATTGTGCAGAACCAGCTGCAAGAGAGAAAAACTCCCAGGAATCCTTTCTTCAACTTCTGCTGGAACTAATCTCCATACCATAATCACTGAATATTATTCTATCTGATTCTGACTGCTGCATATTTTGATCCTTTCCTTCTCTTTGGTCTCAGTTCTCCGCAGTTCAGCTTCATTATGTATTTTAAAGCTGCCTCAGGAGCAGAGGCTCACAAATCCAGAGGGTGATGGTGAGAGCAGAAATGTTGTGGACCCAGAGCTGAGGCTGGGATGTTACAGCTCAACGCTGTGCATGCTGCTCTAAAACAAATCTGCTTGGTTTTTCACATCATGACCAACTTTTTGCAAATGTCTTGCAGACTTTCATCGAGCTTTTGACATTAAAATGGCTCTGTCTGTCACTTTATGCCCCTTTTCTGTTAACCACAGCCCAGAGAGCTCTGCTGGGAGGTTTTGCTGTGCTACATGAGAAAAAGGACTGATGTAGCTCCTCTCTGTACACACACGAGTGTCTAAGATGCTTGATTAAATAATCCTGTGAGTCAAAATTTAAAATAACAGATGAATGATTGCACAGGATCTCCTTTATGTCTTTTCCCCAAATTTATCACTGGATATCCACTGCATCTCTAACAAGGGCTCTGTTCAGTTTGCAGCTCATCATGGTGACCCCTTAGAAATGACCTTGCAAGCTTTCTTGGTGGTGTAGTGTTGGATATGAACATAAAAGGATGAGGGGCTCTGATATTTCCCTTGTCGCCTTCATTATTCATTTAAGTATTTCCCTTTCTACCACGACGCCACTGGAAAAGTACAAACTCCAGAGCAAGGCAGAGAACTTTCTTTTCTCAAATGAGCAGCTCTGCTGCTGCAGCCACCTCAAAGAGGCAGGATTTGGGTAGAATATATAAAATGAGGGCATAATTTCCTGTTTTATGCTATTGATTTTTCTTTCTTTTCCCCGTGATTGTGCCTCTTGCCCTAATCTGTAATGTCCTCCATAGGGTTCTAAAATTACATTTCACAAAATTGGATTGATTCCATTCAGACTCCCAGATTTTTCCTGGTTTGAGTGTTTTATTGAACCTTCGCATGCAATACTTAGACAAGAGCCCTGTAAAGGCTGCTGAGTGCTTTAAAGCTGTGATTAATATGAGGGGTTTAGGATGAAATTCATGAGGGAACTGGGGTTGTTCAGCCTGGAGAAAAGGAGGCTCAGGGGGACCTTGTTGCTCTCGAAAAGTCCCTGGCAGGAAGGTGCAGCCAGGTGGGGTCAGGCTCTGCTCCCAGGGAACGAGGGACAGGGTGAGAGGAAATGGCCTCAAGCTGCAGCAGGAGAGGTTTATATTGGATATTAGGAAAAATTTCTTCCCTGAAAAAGTGACCAGGCGCTGGAACAAGGTGCCTAGGGCAGTGCTTCAATCACCATCCCTGGAAATGTTCAAAAAACACGTGGATGTGGCACCTGGGGACAGTGGTGGGTTAAGGGTTGGACTCGATGACCTTGGAGGTTTATTCCAACCTTAATGAATCTGTGATTCTCTGAAATGAATTTTATAACTGCACAGTTGCTGTCCTTTGCAGTCCTGCACTGTTCCTCGCTTGTTAATTAGTGCCACCGATCACTTTAATTTGCTGAGCTCAGTGCAGTGAAAGGCCAGTTAAGTGTCAGGAAAATTTGGAAAGTCTATATTAATTATATCTATCAAAAAAACAGAGATGAAAGATAACAGGTACAGCCTGTTTGCCTGGGACATCTTGACACAGAATCCTATTAACAATAACAGAAAAATGTCCTTAGAAGGAGTTTTGATGTTATTGTTAATCTGTGAACACGATGGGCAGGAAACAGTCAGTGAAAACTGAACCATTTACAAGGAATAAATGAGGTGGCCAATGAAATGTACTAAAATATACCTAATTCACACCCACATTTTAACAAGGTGTAACTAAAGGGTTTTTTTGCTTTATGGTGCTTGTGAGGACCACTTGTCCCAGGCTGCAGCTCTGATAAGACTGAATAATTCAATATAAAAGAGACACCTGAGCTGTTGGGAGTTTATTCCAACAAATCAAACTCTGCATGGTGCACTGCTAGAAAAAAAATCCAAAACGGCTGCAACTGTGATTAACTCTTGGTTAAAATCTGGTTTTGATTTTTCTGTGAGGGAAGTCCCCAGAGTTTTAGTGAACAATTAAAAATGCAAACTGGGAGCTGCGAGGCTCTGGCTGAGTGTGGTGTCACCTCTCCCTGCTGAGCTGCACACGTTTCCCCTTTAGCTCTGTTTTTGTCCTTCTGCTCCCTCCTCCACCTGCATTTGCAGGGGAGCATGGGATGGTTTAGGGCTATTGAAACCATTCTACATCCCCAGAAAACCTCATTATCCAGACACACTCAGAGTAAATTATTTTTGCACACCCCCTCGCCCCCAGCTCCTAGTTCTTTATATTTTGATCATTCTCAGAACTTCGTAATTTGAAGGTTTCCTCCTTTCTTTCCAAGGTTTTTTGTCCTGGTTCTGGGGTGAACTGCAGTGCTCTTGGTTTGAATCTGGCTTTAATGGCTTTGAAATAATCTGCCACACCATGGGCAGAGCTGAGCAGTGCTTCTGTTTCTGACTGTGGTTAATTTTGTGTTAATTGAGGGCCCAATTTTACATCCCTTGAGGTCAGAGGTCTCTCTTGAGGCCTTCTAATTTCCAGTTGTGCACAAATCACTGGCACATGGACCTAAACCAAGGGAAATTAGAGAATGTATTGATCCGCTGGGAAATACAAGCAAAGGAGAACTCAGTGCATCAAGATTAAGGCATGAGAGATGTGGGAAAAATTCTGGGATTAGATGACTCCTTTTCCTTGAGCAGCAAGGTATCCAGTGTGCTTGAAGGCCCCAAATTCAGAGATGGGCTTTTCATACCTTTTACCCATCCTTTTCCCTGCCCTCCCCTCAGGAGTTAAGCCTTGCTTGCCAGCAGTTAAAACTCAGTCACTAGTCCCAAAGAAAATTTATTTCTCAATAGCAGGCTATATAAAGGCCTTAATGGACTCAATGAGGCAGAAGGAAGGAGTAAAAGGGCAGAAACAAAAAAAATAAGAGAAAGATGTGTGGAAGGAAAAAAAAAAAGAAAAAAAAAGAACTAGGGCCCATTGTAGGAGCCCAGGAAAAGGAACTAGGCAGCAACGATTGTATCTCCTGAAGTGTCTTTTGTTTTAGCCTGAAGTAACAGCAAAGAATGGCCCTTCATGGCGAGGCTTTAACACTCTGTCCAAGGCTGATCTCTGTATTCAGAGGGGAAAGTAGAACATTCATGAGATGCATGCAGAGTTCCTGCTCTCCACCTCCTCTCTGTGAGGTTTCAAAACTATTTTTTCCACTCTCCTGTGCTCTGAGCATTTAAGGACACCCCGGGTTTGTTAAAAAATAGATTTTTGTGCTTCACGGTGGTTTTCCCGACCTTCTGTTTGACAGCTGGGGAAAGTATCAGACAGTAAACTTCAATCAAAATCGTATCTTAGTGATTTCAGTCCTTCCCAGCTGCACCTTAGCAGGGGAAATCCGCTTTTATATTAATATTTAGGGTGGATCTAAGCCCTGATCCACAGCTGAAGAGAGTGAAAAGTGTGTTTCGGTGCGCTGAGGGACAGCTCAGGGCACGTGCAGGTGGGAGAGGTTTTGGGCAGAGAAATGACCTGGTCTGTCAAGTTAAAGCATGAAAAAGCAGAAGGGGTGGGGAGGAGCAGAGGGTGGAAGGTCAGCTTTTATATTTGCAGTGAAATTTGCAGCAAAACTAGAGGGAAAACCCAAAGGCACAGATTAACGTGGGGCATCTCTGTAGGAAAAATGCCAAAGGGAACACATCAATCCTATTTTTTCCATTGAGGCTCCCAGGAACTTTTAGCACATTATCAAAAAGACACTGACCCAGTAAAGAGACTTTAGAAATGTGACAGTTCCAGTCAATTATTCCTATATGATCTCTTGATGGTTCATTCCTCCTTTCACAAAACCTTCCAGTTCTCTTCCCCCAACCCTGTAATCAGTGGGCAGCCAAAATAGAAACTGTCCTGTTTATTTTCCCTGTTCATGCATGGGTCAGGGCTCAAATATTCCTCCCTCAGGCTGGGATTTACCGCTGAGGGTTTCCCAAAGCTGTGTGGTTACCATGTCCTGGTCCCTGTGTGCGCCCAGAATTTCTGCACAGGAAGTGCACTGAATATTGATTTTGTTGACTCTTGGTTTGGCTATTTGGAGTATTATTTGCACCTTTTCTTCTGCAAGAACACACAGAGTGCTCCCTCCACTCAGATGCACAAATATTTACAGCTCTGACTTTCCTAATGCTGCTCCAATTTCATATTTCTTCATGTGAAGCAGAATAGCTACAATCCCCTGTTCTCATCCAGGTAGTTTGTTCTCAGCTACAGCTTCAAGACTGGCTCACTCCTTGCAGATTGGAAGCAGTTTTGGGTATCCATCCCCGTGGCACTGTGTGCCAAGGTTGTATGAAATCAAATTCCCGCCAGTGGGAAGGCAGTCCCTGCTCTCTGCAGCCAGCAAAGCCCACATTTCTGGTTTTATCTACGACGTGAAGGTGTCTTTGCAGTACAAGTTTTGTTTACAAGGCTGTTCTTGTGAGATTTACAAACTTGAATTCTGTCTCCCACCCCGGTGTCAGCTCCCGTGGCTCAGATCCAAACTCGCTCCCAAGAATGGCAAAGCTTAATGAAATAAATTGCCTCACGAGCAACAAAGGCCGCTCCAGGCAGCTGCTGGTGCTGTGCTGGTAACTAAAACACATCCCCAGGAGTGAGTTGGCTGCCATGCACCTGCTATTCACTCCTGCTGCTGGAAAAAACCTGTGTGGCTCAGAAAAGAAAGGAAGAAACTCAAAACATCCTGTGTAAGATTGATTGTGTCATAGCAAGGAGACACTTTAGACAATCGGTCGATAGTTGTGTTGTGGAAAGTGTAAGACTCTGCTCTTAATTAACTGTAATAAAAAATTCTGAGTTCTTTCCTGTGGGTATAAAAGGTATTTATTGCCATGAGGGATAACTAGTTGAGGTCAGTGAGGTTTTCTGTGGTTTGGTTTGTGTGTCCCTTGCTCCTGGAGTGCCTTCCTGAGGTTGGGATCTCAGTGTGGGATGGGCACAGAGAGCGGCTCTGCTCCCCAGGGAGATGCCTTTACATGCACAGAGCAGCCCCTCGGGGATCTCTGCTGAGCTGCGGGGATGAAGGGAGAGCTGAGAGATCAAAGCATTTCCCCGAGAGGGAAAAAGAAATCTCTGGCAGTTACACACTCTCAAGTCACCCTGTCTTCCAGCCGGAGGTTTTTATCGTGTGATCCCTCTCATTTTTCCTGTGCATCACGTCACCTTTCCTTCTCAGGCTGAAATCTGCTCAAACCCACAAATTAATTGCAGCACTGCCAGCTTGCTGTCCTACAAGTCAGCCTTGAGGTGATTTAGCAGCTACATTTAGAGGCTGCTTACAGGGGAAGGCACAGAGCAATAAACCCTCAATCAAGGTGTGACTAACTGTTATGAGAGATGGAGCAGCCATGGGAAGGGAAATGTGGAGAATTAGGGCCGGGATGATAAGGGTGCTTGTTAGTTTGGGTGGTAAGGCTATTTATTGTGCTTTTGTTATTATACTTAATGCACAAGTAGTATTGCAAATGCTTCGTGGTGAATCCATGCCCAGCTGTCACCATGGTGATAAGAGCTCGTGTTCCTCCGTGGGTGACAGGAATCGGGCTGTCATCCTGGGGCAGACAAACACATGCCTTTTGCCGTGCAAACGATGAGCTCCTTATTATCCTGCAAAACTCCTGAGCTTCCCAATAAATCACAGAATGGTTTTGGTTGGAAGGGACGAGGCAGTTCATGGAATATCCTGCGTGGGA
Organism: Pardalotus punctatus; assembly: GCA_013400915.1. Taxonomy (NCBI): domain Eukaryota; kingdom Metazoa; phylum Chordata; class Aves; order Passeriformes; family Pardalotidae; genus Pardalotus; species Pardalotus punctatus. Next base: position 1,085 of record VZTX01008994.1, on the reverse strand, counting down.
AGGGACACACCGGGATCATCAGTCCCACCCTTGGCCCTGCCCAGACCCCCCAACAACCCCACCCTGTCCATCCCTGGCAGCGCTGCCCAAACGCTCCTGGAGCTCTGGGGCCGTGCCCATTCCCTGGGCAGCCTGGGCAGTGCCCAGCACCCTCTGGGGGAAAAATCTTCCCTGAGATCCACCCTAAACCTGCCCTGGCCCATCTCCAGCCACCCCTGGCTCCTGCCCCTGTCCCAGAGCAGAGATCAGAGCTGCCCCTTCCCTGCCCCTCCTGAGGAAGCTGCAGCCCCAGTTCCATGATTACAAAAATTATCAAAAGGAAGACGGGGTGGGGGTGTGCTGTAGGGATATCTTTGCCTGCCACTTTACAAACCTCTTTTTTCCCAGCATTTCCTGTACAAGATTAAATAATGCTGTGGTACCCAGAAAACTGCAGAAGTGGTTTATAGATTTAGAGATGGCCACTCCCAAACCTGCTGGGGCGCTTGGAGGTTTGATACACTACTTTACTTTTCAAGGAAAGTCTCCCATGTGACTAGTTTTGGTGCAAAGCTCTAGGGAAAATCCTTATTCTCATTGTATTGATGTTTTGTATTTTCAGTATTTGCACTTATTTAAAATATTTTGCATTTATTTGGTGCCTTCTCAAATTCTGGCTACTGTTCCTAATTCTCTCCTTACCTTGTGGCTAGTCAATAACTGCATGGTGATAGCAGAGTCTGGCTGATAGATTGATCTTTTCTGACTGACTCCTTTTTCCTTTTGTGGCACCTGAAGGAGGAGTTCTGGCTGGGAAACCTCCCCTGTAATCTTTTTGGGTGACAGCCTTGTATCCATTTCCCAGATTTCATCCAGCAGTCTTTTTTTCCTCAGTGCTGGTGTTCATTTGGGAATGTGTTTTCGTGTTGATTTTGTTTGTTTGAGGGGTTTTTAAAGACAAGAGAGGGAGGACTAGAAAGGAATCTAAGCTGGTGGTGAAAAGGATGCTCTGGTAAATGCTTATTTTACTGGAAAATGTTGATTCAGGGAAAAGAATCATTTAAGGGAATCTGAGGATGACTTCCATGGGAAGGGAAGGGAAGGGA
>VZTX01008989.1:0-34305 GCA_013400915.1 Pardalotus punctatus | reverse complement strand
GAGCCGCGCCGGGCCGGGCCGGGGGTCCGAGCCGAGCCCAGTCGGTGGGGCCGAGCCGTGCCGAGCGGTAGGATGAGGGGCATCCTCTACTTCTGCACCCTGATCCTCCTGGGTGAGTAGCGCGGCGCGGGGCGAGCGGGGGCACAACTTTGTGCCGGGCTTGGCGTGCGGGGGGTGTTTCGGCCATCCCCGGGCACGGGGGGTCCCCCGCACCCCAGCGCTGCGGGAGCGCTGCCGAGCCCCGGGGTGGCATCACCGCGGCCAGGCTGGACGGGGCTTGGGGCAGCCCGGGCTGTGGAAGGTGGCCGTGCCCGTGGCGGGGGGGTCGGAACGAGGTGATCGTCGGGTGCTTTCCAACCCAAACCATTCCGTGACTCCGTGATCGTCAGCCTTCCGTTGTCTCCTCTGCTCTGGACCCAAGCTGTGGGCTCTCTCCTGTCATTTCGGGTAGTTCTGTTTGCCGCGGAAATGGCCCGATTTACCCCGCGAATTAAAGCACTTCTTGATGGGAGAGAGGAGCTTGGAGGGACCGTGTTGCGGAGGGGGAGGCAGGTTTTGCACAGCGCCGGGAATGCCCCGGAGATGCTGAGGCTGGAAAATGTCGGGGTTTGGGGCAGGTGTCTGCAGGGCTCTGCCGCTGCGTTGTGCAGCTCCGAGCATCGTGCCCTGAGCACCGACCCGACCCGCGTGTGTGTCCGTGTGCGCGCTCGGGGTTCCTGCTGCAGATTTCCGCACAGCCCCCCAGAACTGAGCTGTCCGCAGGGCTTTGTTCTTGCACCGGCAGCAGGGAGTGAGGAGCCCGGCTGTCTGCCCCATCCCGATGGAGCTCTAAAGGCAGACTCGTCCGCTGGCGTGGCTCGGAGCCGCTGTCCCCGTGTCCGCGGGGATGTGGGCTGCAGCTCCCGTGCTGTGAGCATCCCGCTCGCATCCTCCTTCTCCTCTGCTCGGAGCGGACGCTTCTCCTGCGCCTGATTCCCGGGGCTCCCCGCGTCCCTGGGAAGAAGGAGCCGTGGGTGAAGGGGCTGCAGCCCCCGGCAGCGGTTGGGAACTGCCTGGGTGCCATCCCGGCTCCTCCCTTTGGGGTATTTTGTCCCCTCCCTGTGCTCCGTTGAGGCAGCAAACTCAACACTGAACCTGTGGTTAAATAGACCGGGAAAGGCTATGGGGAGGCAGGGAATAGGACGTGCCCGTTCTTTTCGGGTGGCCACTGGAGCAGGAGAAGGTCTTGGGATGACTGGAAGTGGCTGGGACATCGTGGATCGCCCGGCACTTCTCCCTGCACGCCCCGCATCCCGCTGGGAGCGCTGCTCCTGGGGAAGACCCCGGGTAGGTTCTTCCCGCGGTGGGGAAGGCTTTGCCAGAGCTCCAGGTGACTCCCCTTGCCGGCTCTCCTGTCACTAGATGTCAGCAGCAGCAGCTCTTCCAAGTCCCAAAGGTGGGGGGGAGGGCAAATTCAACCCCCCAGGCGGGACCATCGTCAGCCAGGGAATGCTTTGCTCCAGGGGCTTGGAGTGCGCCGGGACCTGGGATGGTGCTGCCTCAGAGCGGCAGGAGCTGTGCCCTGGCCTGGGGTGGTCCCAGCCTCCCTCAGAGCTGGGGTTTTCCTGTAAGGCTCACGGGGTCTCGGGGTGGGAGTCCAGGTCTCTGCACGATCCATTTTCCAAGCGGTTTGGGTTGATGGGCTCATTGATTGACTGCCTGATTGACTGACTGGTGGCCTGATTGGTTTCTCTAGAGAAAGTGGACTTAGAGAAAAGAGCAAATGGCCAATCCTCCATTGTCAGCAATGCAGTTGGGAATAGGGGACAGGTGTTAAGGATACACTTGGCGCCTCGGTCCAAGCCAGAGCAAAGCCATCAGTTACTATTCACCCCTTTGCCTTCTGATCCCGCGGTCTCCGGAAGGACCTTTTCATCCCTGAGCTGGCTTTGACCCCTGCAGGCACAGCACCACCCTGGCAGGTGCCGCTGGGTCCCCTCAGCCTTCTCTCTAGATGTTTTTGGGATGTTTGTGTTGCGGATGGACATTTAGATGTGCCTGGGGGATCCCCTGCAGGGATCGCGGTTGCAAGGCTGGGGATGGCAGCCAGAGCCTGGCAATTCCCGGCTTCGTCCACGAGCCTGGCAATTCCCAGCTTCATCCACGAGCCTGGCAATTCCCGGCTTCGTCCACGAGCCTGGCAATTCCCCGCTTCGTCCACGAGCTTGGCAATTCCCGGCTTCCTCCAACAGACTGGCAATTCCCAGCTTCGTCCACGCTGGCTGTGCACCGTGCGGGCTGCAGTGTGAGCGCCTTGCTTTTGGCGTGTCCCTGTCTGTCATTTTTGGGATGATTCTGGCTGGAGGAGGCAGTTCTTGGAGAGATCAGGGCTCTGCAGAGCGGGACTAGGCCCTGTCACCATCATCCAGCCTGGATGGAGAGCTCCTGCTGCTGCCTCTTTCCCAGCTGCCTGCTGGCACAAGCACACAGGGTGGCCCAGAGCAGGCAACTTGCAGAATTGAACAGCATTTTTATTTTCCTCAGCTGCTTTTCAGCCACATCAGCTCCCTGACCTGTCTCTCCAGCAGCCACATTTATGGCAGTGTGAGGACAGAATGGGAGCACACAGTTCCTCCCCTGAGGACAGGGACATGGCTTTGGGGAAGTTCATTGCTGCCGTGGTGTCCCCTGATATTTATTTGAATTTGTGGTATTGGCTGGAAATCCCACTCACAGGACAGTGGTGAGGCATTCAGGAAGATTTTATGGAAAATGAAGGCTGTAGAAAGCACTGATATAGTTAAAGATTTAATTAAATAATTAATTTTACAAGGACACTGGGTTACACCTGTAACCAGCTCTCAAAGAACTGCCCAGATCTCAGAGGACACGTCAGTCCCTGCACTAACAAAATAGCAATTAAAGGATGAGAATGAAATGCTGGGCAGAGTTGAAAGCAGTAGTTTGCTTTGAAATCCCCCTGGGACCCAGAGTCAGCTCTGGACCACTGCAGTGGAGGGCAGGATCCCCAGATGGCATCTGGGCCGTTTTCTGCCAACGACTGCTGCAAGTTTTCCTGCGCTCGGTCGTTTGCATAATTCCTGGCATATGTTTCCCACAGGCTCTTCACAGAGGCAATCAAACACGAGATTGTCTGGCGGATTTTCACCTGGTTTGGGAACTCAGATCCCAGGGGAAAAGCAAAAAAAAAAAGTCGTGAAAAATGCATCTGTGTGTATGAGAGAGGGAAACGCTCCTTGAATTAGTGGCTTTGTCGGTTCTGACAGGAGCAATCCGTTATTTGCATCAATAGGAATGTGATATTTATGTCTCTCCATGTTGGTGCAGAGGAGAAATAAAACTTCTCCCTCAACAGGCTGCCCTCAAATGCTGTGCAAATTCCTCTGCAAGGATCTTACCACACCCAGAAAATATTTTTTTCCAGAGCTCTGGAGCCTTAAATAGTAATTATTGCTGGGTAAAAATTAGTACTACTTAAGGCTAATAATTAGTATGAGTTACTGTGAATAGCATTTTATTTCACTTTTGGAGACAGAAATGTCTTCCCTGCTCTTCTGACAACTTTCACAGATGATTTCTATTGTGCCTGAAATTCCTGTCATTGTTTTCACACAGGATTTGTTCCTTTTTACAACTTTCCACTTGGTCATTTTAAAACATGACTTCTAATGTCCCTTAAGTTTGCCACCTTTTGATAAAAATACCTTGCTACCAAGACACCCATGATTTCTTTTTCCCTCTAGTGGACTTTTTATTCCTTTTGCTTCCTTAAAAAATACATAAATGACCTCTTTCTTCTCAACCCAAAAGTGAGAGAGGACAAACTGAAAGGTAGTTCTCCTGCTAAAATAATTTTTTTTGGAAGAATGCATTTCTTTTAAAAAATAAAAAGGAACAAAACTGTGGAAAGCTTGTTCCTGTCAATCTTCAGTTCAGTACAGCTTCCTTGTTTTAAAAGCATCTGTCAAAATCCCCTCTGGTAACACCTCCTGGCAGGGAACTTCATGCCTGGATGGGCTGATGGTGGGAGCTGCGATGGTGGCTGAGGCAGGAGGGCTGGGAACATTCCCACGGGCTGGTGTGGCTGTGACTGCCGGCATCTCTTTGGTCCATCCCAGCTACAAAGGTTCACACAGGGCTGTGCTGGGGCGGAATTCCTGGTGGGAGCAGAGGGGAACGTCGTGGCTGGGAGGATGGGACTGGAGAGGTGGATGGGAAGTGGAACCGTGTGGCAGTGGGTCAGACCAACCCTGCAGGACCTCACTGGTGGAAAACCTNTTCCAGGAGAGAGGAACTCTGGATTCTTTGTCTCTGGAAATGCCAGGGCTATCCGGCTCACTGGGTGAGTGTGAACTGTGCCTGACACCGGCTCGGGTGTGAGAAAAGCCTTTCTGTACAGCACCAGAGCAGTGCTGGCTGCAGTGATCTCTCACAGCCATAGAGACACTTTGGGTAAATTCATATCCTTGTTCCACCCTCCTCACCCATGGCATTAGAACCATGGGTGGACCTTTAGTCCCGTGTATGGAGAAGGAGAAAAACGAAGTTTGTGTGGCTGGGGGGGGAAGCGTGTCCAGGAGGGGCTTGTGGGGATGGAGGACCAGGACCCAGGACTGTTACACAGAGCAAGAAGGGTTTCCAGAGCCCCCGTTTATCCTGGGCAAGGAGAAGCTGGGAGTGCCACAAAGAAGAAAAACGAGTGTGCAGGAAGGTCACATCACATTTAAATAATCCGTGAGTTTTCCAGGATCTGGGTCTGATACTGAGTGATGCCACAGCTGGCTCTGGCAGAGCAGCAGTGAGTTTGGTAGGTGTTAAGAGAGGTTGTTCTCCTCGTGGAGATTTCCCAGCATCTCCCTGCATCTCAGCAGAGAGGCGGTGGATGCCCCATCCCTGGGAATATTCAGGATAAGGCAGGATGGGGCTCCGAGCAGCCTGGTCTAGTGGAAGATGTCTCTGCTCTTGAGAAGTTCCTTTCAACTCAAACCAGTTTATGACGGGGATTTTTTGTGATATGACCTTTGAAAGGTCTCTTCCAACCCAAACTCTTCCATGACTGTACGGTAAGAAGTCCTACCCCAGCTGCAGACCTGCCTTGGGGGCCCTTTAGTCCAGCATCTTTCCCTGCCCTTAGCGACACCATCCATGCACACCACACATCCTGGTGTGCCCTCAGAGCCTGGGCATCTCCTGCACTCCCTGCCGTGCCTGACAGGAGCTGTTGGGAGGACTGGGATGGAGCTGCCTGCAGCAGGTGGCTTGAAGGGATGGATGACCCCAGAGAGACTGAATAAACCTCACTGACCGCTGCCTCAGTGTCCTCATGGGGAAAGAAGTGTTTCCCTGTATCCTGGTGTATTAGAGAAATGTTCTCCAGCTCAGAACTGCCCTGGTCCTGTCCTGTCACTCTCAGGTCTCGTGTCTCTTCACCTCCCTCCGTGTGAATCGATCTCCATCCAGCACAGGGCTATGCTCCGAGCACAGGGGGCTCAGGGGGGACCTTGTGGCTCTGCACAGCTCCTGACAGGAGGGGACAGCCGGGGGGGTCGGGCTCTGCTCCCAGGGAACAGGGACAGGAGCAGAGGGAACGGCCTCAGGCTGGGCCAGGGGAGGCTCAGGGTGGATTTGGGGGAAATTCCTTCCTGGGAAGGGCTGAGCAGCCCTGGTGGAGTCCCCATCCCTGAGGGGTTTCAGAGCCCTGTGGATGTGGCCCTGGGGACACGGGGCAGGGCTGGGCATGGTTGGACTCAATGGTCTTTTCCAATTTAGAGGGCTTTTCCAATTTAAATTATTATTCTTTCCTTCTATTTTTCTCTTTCTATCCAAATCCATCTGGAAGGCAGTTTGCATGAAAGATGCAATAAAAACCGTTGTGCTGTGGTTTTGATTTATAGAATCCAACTGGAAAATCCTGTGTGTGAGACCTGTCCCCACTGAGAGCTCTGGCAGAGTTATTGCAGCACTCCCCACACTGCTGCTGACATATGGCTTGGAGGGTCACTTTGACACACAAGTGCAGGCAGCTGGTGCTTGAGGAGAAAGGAATGGGACAGATTTTCTGGTGCTTCTTCCAAAAGGAGGATCGGATTGCCAATCTTTCAAACATCTCCAGGCACAGCCATCTATTTGTTACCCCCAAGGGGATGGCAGTCCACTTTGGGATGGGAGTTTAAACAGCTCCAGATGCTAAAAGGCTGTGAGTTAAGACTTGAGAAACTGGTGGCGTTTTCCTCCTCACTTCCTGTTACTTGTACAATGAAAAAATGGTCCAAGTGCGTACTTTGGGTTAAAACTCACCTTCAGTGTTGCCGTCTGAGCTGCAGGGCAGTCGCTGCCGTGGTTTGTGCTCCCAGCCGCCTGCAGCACACGCTGCTCACGCGTGTCCAGCTCTCCTCTGCCTCGAGGGACTTGAGCCAGCGGTGGCTGCAGACCCAGTGGGGAGTGGAAGTGCCCGTGGGAAGTGTTCAATGCTCCAGGTAGTCAGCAATGAGAGCAACGCTCGGAGTCCCTGCGTGATCTGAGGTCTCTGGAGCCTCAGAGCTGAACTGGACCTGGCAAATGCTCAGGACAGGTCCTGAGAGAGCTCCAGGGTGCCTTAAGAGGTGGGGAATTGAACTCAATCTCTGCAAAATAATCAGGCTTTGCTTCAAGCTTTGCATCAAATGAGGCTGGCTGGTGCCTCCTGGGAAATCCCATCCTCCTCGATTAATCAGAGCAAAGGAAATACAGGGCAGCTACAGCCTCGTGGGAAGGGAGTCTTCACTTGGAACATGGCTGTGAATTTTTGTTTTGAGCAAACACAGTGTCTGGGCCACCACTCGTACAGAGTTCATGTGGTCCTGTCCGTGAGAATTTTACATAAAGAGTCAAATCAATCATAAAGGGGTTTGAATTTCTCAATTCATCTTCTACTGTTGCAGCCTTTATTGAACGCTTTGCTCTTCTTTCCTCCTGCTGCCCAAACTGGACTCCCCACAAGTGTCACCTCCACCTTCTTTTACTGTTGCAGCCTTTATTGAACACTTTGTTTTATGTTTTCTCCTCCTGCTGCTCAAATTGGATCCCCCAAAGGCATCACCTGCAGCATGATTATAATTTAATGTCTTTCTGTCCCTTGCTCGTTCTAGTGGAAGGTGTTTCTGCCCCTGGCAGGGGTTTGAATGGGATGAGCTTTAAGGTCCCTTCCAAACCAAACCATCCCATGGTTCAGTGATTGTGTGCTCTGCAGCCCCCATAACTGGTGTCTGGCATCTGCAGTCCCAGCTCCCAGAGTGCTGGCTGCACATACAGTGATTTGCCATGCAGCCACCCTGCTGCTCCTTCATCAAAGCTGCTCCAAAGAAAATCCAGGAGGAAACTCACAGCTCCTCAGTCACCTGTGTCTGACTTTGGATAAACAAGTTTTCATATCTGGCTACCCGTTTCTCCTGATATTTCAACTTCCCTGCATGTGAAGAGCGATAAGCTGCCTGTGACAGCCCGCCCAGGGATCTCAGATATCCCGGCTCAGTTGCCTGCAGCCTGGAGAGAGAGGCAGCAGTTGTCTCCTGTAGCACTGTGCATTTTTCCCTTTATTGCTGCTGGTGTTTCCCTTTGATGCTTGGTGTTTACAGCACCTTAAAAACCCATCACAAGGCACGAGGAGACAGAAACACAACATCTGAATCTTCTGTAATAAAGGCTGCAGGTGAGGATGTCATGTTTGCCATCCTCTAATGGAGAGGAGAGCAAACCTGCATGCTGAATTATCAGACAGGGCCTGGAATGAATCAAGGGCTTTTGACCTGTTTGTGCAAGCCCCAGACAAGGCTGAGTCTGCCAAAGTGCATCCTCTGCTTGGAGAGGAATTCACTCCTCCTTGCAAGGTTAGTTGATTTGACACGAGTTACAGCAATTTCACGGTACGTTTTCTCCCCCCGTTCCAAGATATTTGTTTTGTTTCTTCCTCTTGGTAAGAGAACATAACCCAGCAAGGCTGCTTGGGAGACAAACTGCTCACCTTGGGCTGCCTGTCACAGCCACACCGTCCCAGGGACAGAGAGCGCAGGCAGAGCCATCCCCGCAGAGCTCTCCTTCCCGTGTGGCAAAGCTGCTCCGGGGGTCCTGGTGCTCAGAGCCCGTGAAAACCTCCAAGGTACCGTGAAGGAGGTGTCTCCACGAGGAGCTGCAATGAGGAACAGCTCGAGCTGTGGGTTAGCAATGTAATATCTTTGGAACAGACAGCGCTGTGGCTCTGACACCTCACCCTCCAGCACCCCAAATCTGGGCAAGACTGGGGGCTTGAACCTTTCATCTGCCCCCTGGTAGGGACTTGCTGCAGGAGAAACTGAAATGGTTGGACTCTGTGATCTCAGAGTTCTTTCCTAACCGAAAAGATTCTATGATTCTATTAATAAAAGCTTTGGTTTGAATTTACTGAAAGGAAGGGAGAAGAGCCAGTTTCCCCTCAGGAGGCTGATGGAATCACGGGGGGACTTGTCAGGCTTTGGAGAATAAGCAAACCTTAAACCAGAAGTGCTGCCCCACAGAACTCCTCAAAGGTGGCTGGGTGCCCTGTTCCCTGAGAATGTGCTGATTTTCCCTATCCAGTTAGAAATCTTGTCTCCTTTTTGTGATCACTTGGAATATTAAAAGGAAATGTCCTGAGGTGCAGATGAGAAACCTCCTCTAGGGCAGAGCCTTAGAGGCTCTCCTGCTGTTCTGGGAACCTGGTTAAGCTTGTGCTACAAGACTTCTCCATCAGGGCCAGAAGTTTTGGGCAGGGAACAGTGGAGAAGGTTCTGGGCAGACTCTGGTCTGGAGGTGGGAAGTGGAAGAGAAGAGGCTCCTGAGGTGTTGGACAGAAGATGCAGATGAAGCTTCCCATGATAACAGGGAATTCAGCAGCTGGGAGGAGAAAAGTGTAGGATTGTGAAGGTCTGAGAGCCATTCTGGATCTGGGGAAGCCCTAAGGGTTGGATTTTCCTTTGGCAAAAGGTGATGTGATTCTCTGCAGGTGAAGTGACAGCTCGGGGAACCATCCATCAGCGTGGAGTGTGGACACATCCCGGGAAAAGCAGTGTCAGAGCTACCACCCTCCTGGGACTAATGCAAGGAAATTTATCTCCCTCTCCTGGTATTGCTTCATTCTTCCTCCCGACAGACCCACCAGGGCAACCCTTAATGTGTGCTGGAAAGCCTGTTAGTAATTAAGTACCTGACTCCAGGGGGTCCAGATCTCTAATTGAGTTCATTAGATGCTATCGCATTACCAGTAAGTTTTGATTATAATGGAAGGGCTAGAGCAAAAAACAAACGAACAAACATGAACAAAAAAAGCCCAAACAGCAAAAAGAAATCCAATGAACTCCCCCAGAAGTGTTTAATCCGCAGGTTGAATGCTGTCCCATGGGATGCAGGACTGCAGCATCTGTTTCTGGGTCTCTCAGGTTTTGGTTAATAATGCAAATTCACTGCATCCAGGTGTAAAATAAGGATATTTTTAAAGCTGGGAAATTCTTGTGAGGCAGAACCAGGAGACAGTGCTGTGTTTGACCCAGGATATTTGTGTTTGTGGGAAGCAGCAAACTACAAGCTGGGATCAAAATTTCTCAGCAGCCTGTGAGGAACAATGTGACTTTTAGCAGCACCTGCTGTGCACACAACCCACCGAGCTCTTATTTTGTGCTCAGGCAGGAGCCAGATCCAAGTGAGTAATGTGCTCTGAAAATCTTCCCGCATCCCGGACACAGGGATCAGTGATCCTCTGTTGCACCAGGATTAGGGATGTGGCTGCTAAAGGGGCTGAAGTCAGCGATGTGCCGCAGAGATGGGAGCAGCGTGGAGTTCAAAAGATAAAAGCCTCTGATAGAAGAGCAAGTCGGAAAACAGAAGCTCATTTCCCAGAAAAATATTGGGCTTTTGGTACAATTTGACTTTCAAACAACAGTGACAGATCAGGGCTAGTAAAATTTGAAATAAAAGGTAGCAAGTGGAAAATAAAATGCTTATTAAGTATAATTCCAGGGGAAGAAAAATGAGGACTAAAATGAAGCCGCAGATGTTTCTCTTTTGTTTTATCTGCTTTTATTAAGAAAACAGAAAATGGTCTTCCCGGAGGGACCCTGGACAGGAAGAGAAATGAAAGTTGTTTCTCACTTGTCCCCTGCCCGCACACTGGACAGGAATGGTCCCAGCAGGCTGCAGGAAATGGGTTTCATCCCCCTGGTTTTTTTGGGGTCCTCTGAACTTTTCCTTTCAATGGTGGAGAGGGGTTGACAGGCCAGGGGGACATTGGCCCTCTCTGCAGGTTGATGTTGTTTCCAAGGACTACAAAGCCACTCACAGTCACAATTTTAGCTCTTTCCTTGACCAATGGGATGAACCCAACCTCAGCCACCAAGTTTTCTTGTCCTCCAAGGAAGCAGCTGATGCTGGAGGGAGAAGTCAAGGAGCCATCATTTCAATCTATGCAACTAAAGAAAGAAGGATAAAGAAAATGAGATTAAAACATTATTTAGTGTTTTGTTTTTCAACTTACAAAGCCAGATTTTCCCAGGGAACCTATTTTTCCATGGTTAAAAGAGAAAGAAAGAAATCCAATGAGAAATTTCTGTTTCACAGACCTGATGGCTCTGGTCCCAAAGGTTGTTGGAGCTGCATCAAGTTGGCAACTCTTCTGGTGGTCACAGAGGCCACTGAGAGCCCAGGAGCATTTGGAGCCATGGGAATTTGCTTGTCTCCCCTGTTAACATCCCTGAAGAGGTTTTGGCCATGGCCGGCTCGCTCTGTCCTGGCCATGGCTCACCAGCCAAGGACCATTCCCAGTCGGTGTGCAGGTGGTTGCTCTGCTTTGCAGAAGAGTTGAGCAGCCTGAGTGAGGCACTTCTGGGTCATTTGGACCAGCACCTTGAGTTTCCTTAATCAAGGAAGCGAGGCAGGGCACTGAGACCACCCTTTCCCTCCCAGCCCTGCCCATTCCTCAGACAGCTTCCAGATACTGCTGGACAAACAAGTCTCAGTTTAATCTCCTTCAGCCCCCTACATTCATCTTCCCTTCTGCTGCTTCCAGCTCCAGAGGCAGAACACTCCCAATGGCACGAGATAAGATAAAACAAATGATGGCACTGGCTGGTTTATTGGGAACAGGTGAATCCCGCAGTTCCAGTGCACAGAGATGTGTGCAAACCCCCAGCACGCGGTGCCAGCTGGAGACCAGGGTGTGTGACCACAGGACGAGGCCATGGGCAGCTTCCTGCAGAGCTGGATCAGCCCTGGAGTGTCCTCTGCAGCAGGAAAAGCCTTTCTTGGCCTGCCATTGCAGTGAGCGTGACCTTGGGAAAGAGAAGACACGTGAGAGATGCCTGAGGGCGCTTGGTTTATCCAGAGTTGGAGAGGGAAGAAAGACACGGGAGAGAACATGATCGCGCTCTATAAATACCTTCAAGGTAACAGTGCAAGGGAAAGAAGAGGATTAGTCACACTCCTGGAAGACAGGGAGGGGAGGGGAGGGAGCAACAGCATGAAGAAGTGAAGGAGAAAGTTCTGAGTATTAGGAGTGAAATGTTTAGGCTATTTTTCTTTCTCATTTATAATGGAAAATGAAATTGCAGGGTCACATCAAGCTTGAGGCTTGATGAATTTTTTTTGGGAGAGTTGTGAGTCATAGGCATGAGGAATAAATGCTGCATGGTTGTGTAGGATCTGCAGGTCCTGGGTGCACCCGGGAGCTAAACAAGGGCCAGTGTAGCCTTTGAGACAGCACCAGTGTCACCAGGCACGGGGTCACCCTGCAGCCTGGAGCTCTCGGAGCTGAGGCTTGGCCAAAGTTCTTTCACTTCCCCTTTTCCCCAAGAGATCCCACATTCATGTTGAAGGTACCATGGGAAGATGGTGCTGGTCAAGCCAAGGTCTTAATGGCGTTTGGTGGTGGAGCTGGGCGTGGTTCGGTGGTGGACGATGGATGGGTCTCGGCCAGCCCTGGGCTCTGCCGGTGCTGGTGGTGATGAGCTGGCTCCTCTCCACCAGAGCAGTCTTGGTACCTTAGAGCCAGTGCCACCCTCCCTCCTCCCAGCCCCCTGCTCCCAGGACATGAGGACTCCAGTGCTCAGACCTGGCCCCGTTCTCCCTGGAAATGGAGGTGAGCAAGGCAGGAGGTTTGAGGTGACCTCCCTGAGGGGCTGGCTCTAAGCCAAGCTTGGACAATCACTCCTATTGTCACCTTCCATTATGCTGGGACTCAAAAGTTAATGTTTTTAAAAAAACATGGGTTGCTGCTGCCAAGATTTTTATCCTGTCTCCTAAAGCAAGTGCCAAGAACTCTGTCTCATAACAAATCAACTGGCCAAATACAGGTGATCCTGGAGACTTCAGGCTGATAACAATTAACAAGTTGATTCAACTAAAGGTAAACTAGTTAATTATGTTGTTCTTCCAACTTTGTTTTTGTGGGAAAATGAATCTTGTCTGTCAGTCGGCCCCCCCCCCACTAATTTTGGAGCCCCCTGGGCAGATTAGACAGAATCATAGATTGATGGAATGGTGATGGGTTGGGTTGGAAGGGGTCTGAAAGCTCATCTCCTTCCACCCCCTGCCACAGGCAGGGACACCTTCCACTGGACCAGGTTGCTCCAAGCCCTGGCCAGCCTGACCTTGTTTGATAAGAAGTTTCAGAAGTTGTTAGATCTCACAGGCTTTGGAAAAGGGAACAAGCTCCTGGTGCTGCCCACTGGGGGAAAGCTGAGTTCAGAGCAGGAAAGGTGTGTGTGGAAGGAGATGTAGAAATCCAGCTCCTTTCATAGTGCTGCTTATTTTGTCCCAGGTAAGCACAGGGCTGAAGAATCCTTCCTGGGGTCATAGAGACAATCCACGCTGCCTGCAAGTCCAGGGAAAAAAGGCAAAGTGAGAACTTGCTGTGGTTCAGGACTGCTCCGTGGGGCGAGCATCAAAGGGGAAGCAAAGGCCTGTTACCCACGCAGAGCAGCACGGCTGGGGACGCCGGTGCCTCGTGCCATCTCTCAGGAGATGCCAAGCACTTGGTGCTGTGCCATCTGCATCTGCTGGGGAGAGCTACGTTTTCCAGAGGGATGGATATGCAATATGTGTTCATGGAGCTGCTGGAGAGAGTCCAGAGGAGACCCCGGAGCTGCTGCAGGGCTGGAGCCCCTGTGCTCTGGAGCCAGGCTGGGAGAGCTGGGAATGTTCCCTGGAGAAGGGAAGGACACAGGGAGAGCTCGGAGCCCCTGGCAGGGCCTGAAGGGGCTCCAGGAGAGCTGGAGAGGGACTGGGGCCAAGGGCTGGAGGGACAGGAGCCAGGGAATGGCTTCCCAGTGGGAAAGAGGGCAGGGTTAGGATGAGGTACGGGAAAGGAATTGTTCCCTGGGAGGGTGGGCAGGCCCTGGCCCAGGTGCCCAGAGCAGCTGGGGCTGCCCCTGGATCCCTGGCAGTGCCCAAGGCCAGGCTGGACACTGGGGCTGGGAGCAGCCTGGGACAGTGGGAAGTGTCCCTGCCCAAGGCAGGAGGTGAAACGAGATGAGCTTTCGGGTCCCTTCCAACCCAAACCATTCTGTGATTCCATGATTCTATTTTATTTTATTTTTTCTTAGGAGTATGGGTGGCTTGTTGCAGGGGCTCCCCTAGGTTGTATTTTGTTGCTGTGGTGTCACCTTGAACATGCCAAGAATGTGGGAGAATGGCTCAGGGCAGCAGGTAACTGTTGGTGGTGCAGGGAGCTGGGGAAAGAACAGGCTGCTCTTCAGGTGGAACCTCCAGGGTTTGTGTCCATCTCACTGGGAAAGGCCTGGACCACAGGGAACACCGGTCTGCACCAGGGGTTTGAGTCCATCTCACTGGGCAGAGCCTGGACCACAGGGAACACCGGTCTGCACCTGGGGTTTTCTCAGCTCCGCCAGCCGGGTCAGTGCGAGCTGTGCCTCACGTGCTGCTGGGTCACAGGGACACAGGGACACAGGGACACAGCGCTTTGTCCATCCCCACCATCGACATGTGGGGTGGCAGGGGGTTGTGGCAGGGCAGGAGTGGTCAAGAGCTGTCAGCTCCCGTAGCTCTGGTGACACTNGTCTGCACCAGGGGTTTGAGTCCATCTCACTGGGCAGAGCCTGGACCACAGGGAACACCGGTCTGCACCTGGGGTTTTCTCAGCTCCGCCAGCCGGGTCAGTGCGAGCTGTGCCTCACGTGCTGCTGGGTCACAGGGACACAGGGACACAGGGACACAGCGCTTTGTCCATCCCCACCATCGACATGTGGGGTGGCAGGGGGTTGTGGCAGGGCAGGAGTGGTCAAGAGCTGTCAGCTCCCGTAGCTCTGGTGACACTTGCAGCAGAAGGGGCAGGGATTAAGTGAATTTCCTGGTGCTTTCTCTGCTTCTCTGCATTTGATTTGTGTGCACCCATCTGAACCTCACTGCCCCTTCCCTTCGTTCCTTGTCCTGCTGCCCCACAAATCCAGGGGCTGATCCAGGGCAGCAGAGCTTCTGATCTGCCCCATTGCATCTTACAGAGAAATCACAAAGTAATAGATCAGAAGGAAAAAAGGGTGCAAGAGAAGGAGGGAAAAAGATGTTCCTTCATGGTGCTTTTGTTTTCTAACAATGTTGACATTATGTGGAGTAACCGAGTATAAAATCTGCCTATCGTTTAGGAGCTGGTGTGCAGGGAAGATGTTATTATCCGAGCCTTTTATGCCTCCGTACCCTGTCTGGATCAGAGGAGATAAATGTGTAGATAGGAGCCTCAGCTCCTGTCTTTATTTAAGCTGTCAGGTACTGCTACGTTATTTTATGATGATTGTTATAGAAAGCCTCCACAAAGAGATATATGTTTCTATATTCCCCCTGTTTCCTATTTTAATCTATAATTTAATAATAAAAGAGATGTATTTCCCTTTATTATTTTTATTTGTAGTGTCAGTGCTTCTCGTTCACTCTTATTTTTCAAATAAACATTCACAGTCACAAAGCACTTAAAATATGCACATAATCAATCTTCTCTGTTCTCTTTTGGGCTCCCTTTTGACTATTATTGCAGTCATACTTTAATTTACACATTAATGCCAAAGCATCTTTAGTACAAAGCAGATTCCCTGTGGTGACGCAGCGAGGACACACACGCGAATACACGGCCATTGTCACCTTCAGCCACGCTCCCGTGCCCACATGGCTCACATGTCTCAGGTCAGGCACATCTACACATGAAGTGAGGCAAAAGCCACTTCAGCTGAGGTGAAATATCCACAGAGCCTGGAACTGGTGGGAAGAGGTTGCCCAGAGCAGCTGGGGCTGCCCCTGGATCCCTGGCAGTGCCCAAGGCCAGGCTGGACACTGGGGTTGGAGCAGCTGGACAGTGGGAGGGGTCCCTGCCATGGAACTGGATGGGCTCTAAGGCCCCTTCCAGCCCAAACTGTTCTGTGATGTTCAATGATTCTATGATTTTGTTAACAGATTCTGGGATTAAATTACCCATCAAGGCTTGTACAATACCTTCCAAAATAGTGAGGTATTTTTATCATATCAGGGCATTGAGCTTCCCATGGGCTTCTGGGGGAGTTGGGTACCACAGAAGTTGGTGAATCTGTGGGTCTGAACCAGATGTTGACTGTACATCTGGATTTTGGGTGAGTGTGCTTGAGTTGAGCTCTTCACCATGATTTCTCTGCTGCTTGGTCTCCCTAAGGCCTGGGACCTTCCCTGCTTGAACCATGCGTGTAGACTGCAGCCATCAGTTCCAGAAAGCACCAAGGGAATGACCGTGGTTGAAGTCAGCAAAGGGCTCGGGAGCTGTTGGTCTCTTGGGTTTAACAAAGGTCATTGAAAACATTTCATCCTGCTTCCTTCCTCTGCAGATATGTGTCTTTCAATCCCCTGTAGAGACTTAGAATCCTTTGTCTTTTGGGGGAAAGTATCTGCCTTCAGTTTTGTTTTTATTTCGAGATTTAAAATTATGTCATAGCCTTTACAGACCTAAAGATGTTCAACTGGCAGAAACACAGCAGCATGGGGAACATCATTTTGATTGACGTGAGGATGGGCTGTGTGACCAGACTGCATCTCCCAAGGTGCCCAATGCCCACGTGGTGTGCAGATGTCCTCCTGGGGAGCCTGATAACGACAGCTGTTTGAGCAATTCCCGAGTAGGAGCTTGGCACCACTTCAGATTCAAAATACAGACAATTAGTGGAAGTAGTTTCAGTCTCAATGATTTCCCTCTTACAGCAGAAAAAGAATCTGTGGAAAGCCAGACAGTTTCTTTCCAACTGTGTTGAAATTGTGTCCAAAGGGAACATGAGGGAATCCCAGAACTGGCTCAACATCTCTTACTCTGCATCTGAACCCTGTCCCAGGCAGCACCCACCTCTGTCCAGCATTTTCTCAAGGCCTGGCTCTAGAAACTCTAGTAGGAGTTACAAGGGTTGTCAGCAGCATTTTTACTCTATTTAGGTTAAGTCCAGTCCCTAATAACCAAATCACAGGAGTCATATTTTTTAGAAAAAAATTAGCAACAGTGAACAGCTATAGAAATTATTCCTTCTGCTCCCAAGTTAAAACTTCCAAGACAAAAAATTACATGAAAAAACTTCAGGAGACACTGAGTCTAACACAGACACATCTCTATCCCACTGGGGTTTTTTTCACGTGGGTAAGTTGGTATTACTGTGTTTGCCCTCAGCTCGTGCTCCTGCTGTCAGGTCACAAGGCTGCAGGATGTTCCTCGACATCCATCACTCCTCGCAGCAGCGGTGGGAGGGCCCTCAGAGACATCCAGGAATCCAGATCCATGGATGGGCTGAGGCACAAAGCTGCTGCCTCCACAGCACTCAAAGCAAGGAGCAAAGTTTCTGTGCATCACAGAAAAACAGAGTTGGAAAAGTCTGTTTGGCCATTCAGACTGGAAAGGTGCACAGACCGTCTTTTCCAGCACGTTTTCCAAGACCGTGGAAAACTCCATGCAAACCATGAGCATGTGCTCCCTGCATCCCCTGACACGTGGTGGCTCCTCCTGCCACCCCCGTGTGTTCCCTGGGAGATGAACTCGCCCCCAGAGCTCTGTTTCTCCAAGGCTGAGCTGCAGGACAGGCTCAAGCAGAGGCTGAAGCGTTTCCTTGCCTGGGGACCTGCATTCCGTGTTGTTGCTCAGCACCCGGGGCTGCGGGATCTGCAGAGTTTTGGAAGAGCTTATTTGAGGTACCTGCTGTAATCCTGTCCATCCAAGCACCAGTGTCTCTGCCTCCCAGAGGTGTCCGTGGGGCAGTCGTTGTTGGGACTGACAGCAAAGGCAGTGGCTGTGTAAGGACTGGAGTGGTCTTGGCCCTACCCATGACCCCAGCCTCTGAGGAGTGACACATACCCTTATTTTTGTCTTCCTACACAGACAAAGGAAGTGCAGGGGTTTTGGCTTCATGTAGGAAATTAATCAAAAGCTTATGTGAGGGAATGACCCAGCTCAGTCCCACTCAAAGCTCTGTCCTCCTCCACCCCTGGCCACCTTCCCTGGCAGTTCATGACGACCAAATTCTACCTGTGGCTGTGTCACAGGCCCTGAAAACCTGCCCATCTCCCCAAAGCCTGCCACGCCAAACCTCAGAGATCTGGCCTAGTCAGAAGGTTTGCAGAGAAAATGAGGGTTTTTTTCCTCCTGGCTGGCTTCCATCAGAGCAGGTCCCGCTCTCCAAGGCACATCTCAATTAATTAATACAGTCAAACCTTATTAGAGACAATTGTTGGTCAGAAATTACCCAGTCCAGAGTTCTCTTTGCTTTTCTTCTTGTTACTTCTCACTGTTGCTTTCCTCTGTGGTGCCTTTCTGTCCAGCGAGGCACCTCCTGCAAAGCCTGGTGTAGAGTGGGAGCTTTTTTGGGGTGGTGTAGAGGTTCAACCCTCGTCCCAGTCCAAAGCCTGGCTGCAGCTGGGGATCCTGAGTGCATCCCAGCACAGCCTGGGATCCCATGCCATCCTCCATGGCTGGGCAGCAGCAGGTTGTGGCTCTCGGGGTCCCAGTGGTGCTCAGGGTCCCCGCTGCTCTTCTGTCACCTCAAACTTGGCATTGTGGGAACAGCAGCGAGTTGTTTTTGTGAAACAAGTGAGGGATGACCCCCACACTCACAACCAAGGCACACATCAGTGAATAGAAACGGTGGGGTTTTTTTGGACACTTTGGAAAATACTGAAGTGCAGGCAGGCCAGGACATAGTCTGCAGGGGCAGGATGTGATGCCAGGGGAGGAAAGTCTGGGACAATGCTGTGGAGGTGGGGGCAGCGAGACCCCCTGCCATCCTTCCTGTGAGAGATGCTGCTTCCCTGGAGCATGTGCTGGGGCTGGGGTTTGCTCCCCGGCTCAACAGGAGGGCCTGGGATACCCCAGCCCCAGGAACGTCCCCAGAGCTCAGCCCCTGCCCCAGCTGAGCCCTGGCCGCAGGTCCGGCGGGTGGGACAAGGACTCGCGTCCTGCAGGAGCCCCTGCTGCTCCCAGCCTGGGAAAAGGGTGCAGGTGACCGAGACACGGGCTGGAGGGGGCTGGGGGCTCGTCCTCGGCAGGGAGCACCGCATCCCAGAGCAGCCAGGGCTCCGTAAAAGCAGTGCTGGCACAGCAGGAGCCGAGGCTGCTTTGTGTCTGTGGGTGAATGAGAGGCATTTTCCAGCACTCTCACAGCAGAGCTTTTCAACAGCCTCAAATTATTATTATTATTTTCTTTTAACGGGAATGCAAATATGTCAGCCCTTCTAGGTGGCTTCATTAAGTACCCAGCACATCACTCAGAGCCTCACAATTCTTGTCAAGTACCAACATCCCCATCCCATGTTCATTGCAGTCTGAATTCCTCTGACTCCGTCTCATGATGACAAACAGGTTCAGAATAAGATTAAAAAAATATCCAAGAGATATTAACAGTTGTTTTTCTTCCTTACAGTTCCTAAATAACAGGGAAAATACATGCCAGGGTCACTGCAGCTCACACCCCGAGCAACTCAGTGCTATGTCATGGTGATACAGGTCAAGAATTAGGTCTCATCCTGGGATTTTATGGATTTGTGCTGAAAAGTGGGGTAATACCTCATCCCCTCTGTGTGTAGGAAGGAGAAATTCCAATCTTTCCCATTTTGCTTCTTCTTGATTGAACAGGAGGGAAACAAGAACAGTGCTGCAGGGGCATTATTAAAGCTGATCAAACTGAGACCAAAATAAATTTACTAACAACAGAAAAATCCTTTTATTACATAAAAGTCTTGCTTTGTATGTTTATTTTCACAAATGCCTTGAACTGTTCTTTGAACCTCAGTACATGTAATTCAATTTCTAGGAATTTTACCCACCTTCTCCCCCAAATATCAAATAAGGGATGTCCATCACTCTGCCACATATCCCATGGTCAGAGACCACCACAATCTCACCCTTGTCTGCTGCACCCTTTGGGCTGCCCCAGTGTCTCAGAACATTCCCTTTTCTCGAGTCTGTCTCAAGTCCTTCCAAGGGCCCCTTAGGCTGACTTTCCTGCCCCACTGCAACTCCCTCCAGTGTCTTAAAAGCCGATCCTTCTCCTCTGAGCCACATCAACAAGAACCCATTCAAAGCGCTCAAAACATGGGACAACTCAATAAAATTCCTAAATAAGTGAAGCATGGAGAGGTGGTTTCTACATTGTCTTTGAGTATGGGGACCTCAGTTGAGAGATTTTGGAGCATAGAAGAAAACACCGTTAAAAACAGGCAATTTTAAGAAAGAAAAGTCATGACCAGTCACCCTGGTCCTGCAGCATTTCAAGACCAGTCACAAAAATGTGTTAAATATCTGAGCAGAAGGCACAGCACATGGATTGGCACAAAGGGGGGATCTAAACCATTGCTCCAGATGTGGATGGAGAAGACTGTGGTGGCTGATGT
Source organism: Pardalotus punctatus (assembly GCA_013400915.1). Taxonomy (NCBI): domain Eukaryota; kingdom Metazoa; phylum Chordata; class Aves; order Passeriformes; family Pardalotidae; genus Pardalotus; species Pardalotus punctatus. Next base: position 14,433 of record VZTX01008989.1, on the reverse strand, counting down.
GCAGGGAGAGACAAATTTAAGTGTATTTCAGCAGCACTGAGCCTTGATCTCCAGCTGTATGAAAAAAATATATATATGTCATGCTTCAAAGTCTTTCAGATTCTATTTTAATGAATGATAGGTACTCCAAAAATTACAGACTGAACTGGCAAAAGAAATGAAGGAATTCGGAGGCACTAATTGAAACACCATGGCCGCTGTTTTGTCACTGGTACAGCCATGAAAGCTGTGGGAAGCTCAAACCAAGCTTTGCATTTGATGATGCAGTGATATTTTATAGCTGAGCTAACTGTGGCTGGGCTGGTTTGTTATCAGCCCCTGCAGAAACACACCTGCTTTCTGGGGGCTGTGACCCCCTGGTCCCCAGGGGTGCAGGGCCGCTGCTGGTGACCCTTTTCAAATCAAAGACCCTGTTGAACAGATGAGGTCTCAGGGTTTCTGAGAGCAAAGGCATCTTTGGAGAGTTTACAACTGAAATTTTCCAAGTGTGCTGATGGGGAGCAGGGAAATGTGAATGGCAGAAGAGACTGCCAGCCTTTGGAAAGCAAGGCTGTAAAACCAACTGCGTGTGCAAAAGCAAGCAGAAGTCAGGGGAGAAGAAAGACCAATCTCCTGAGGTTAAACTCTTTCAACCTGAGCCAATGCAACACTCAATACATACAACTGTCAATACTGAAGGGGGCATTGTAAAAAAAATGGGGACAGACTTTTAGTAGGGGCTGTAGTGATAGGAAGAGGGGGAATGGTTTTAAGTTAAGAAAGTATAGATTCAGACTAGATAAGGAAGAAATTTTTTACAGTGAGGGTGGGCAGGCCCTGGCACAGGTGCCCAGAGCAGCTGGGGCTGCCCCTGGATCCCTGGCAGTGCCCAAGGCCAGGCTGGACACTGGGGCTGGAGCAGCCTGGGACAGTGGGAGGTGTCCCTGCCATGGCAGGGGGGGCAATGGGGACCTTTAAATGTCCCTTCCAACCAGACCACTGTGTGATTCTGTATCACCCACTGGGCTGCACCAGCCGTGGGGAGGGCGAACCCCTGGGGAAAGCAGCCCCTGAGCCAGGCTGGGAGAGAGGAGCCGTGACCGGATCCAGTGGCTGCCTCGTGAAAACATCAAAGGGCAGGTTGTGCTCACCGATCCCCAGGACTTTACCCAGGGATGTCGTAGAACCATGGAATGTCTGTTTGCTTGTCTTTCTGGCTTTCTGGTTGGGTTTGGACTGGAGGAGAAATGGGCATGGAGAGGACTTGGCCAAGCTGCGTTGCTGTGCCCAGGAGCAGCGGTGCTGACATGGCTGTGGGGAGAGGCAGACGAGGGTTTGGTGCTCTTCTTCACTGCCACCGTGCTTTGCTTGGCAATTTTCCATGCCCTCACCCCTCAACACCCCCTGAGCTCTTTAGTAATTGTCTTTGGCTTTTCAAAACAAAAAAAAAAAATTAATTTCCAGAGTTAGCCAGCTGTGTGCTTCTCCTCACCCCTCAGATGATCTGCATGTGAACTGTCAGCACAAAATTTGAGCAAGTCGTAAGTTCACCTTTCAAACACACATTCCTTTGCACCAAAGCCCCAAGAGCAGAGGAAACCTTGTGCATTCCTGACTCCCCTGATACAAACACCCATCCATGGTTTAAGGACCTCTATCTCCTAATGCAGGATCTGAGGCTGGAGGCCTTGTGGGTTTTCTTTGCTATTTAGACCTTAATATGTAAATAAATTATTCTTTGGGTTTGTAATGGTTTGCAGTATCCTTTGTATGACCCCGAAATACTTTGCTTGAGAAATGCTGCCGGGCACAATTCCTTGCAGGCTGCTGCTAAAGGAGGTTTTTATCTGCTCTGTAAGCAAAGATGGGAACTCAGGTTTGCAGAGTCCGTGCAGAGCCCAAGTGCTGTGTGTGCAAAGTGGGCTCTGACGATGGTTAGAGACGTTCCAGGGCTGTAGCAGGAGCAGCCCTTCATCGTGGGAGGGTCGGGTTGGGCAGAGGAACAAATGAGTTGAAATCAGGGGTTTTAAGCTCAGCAACTAAACTAAAATGAAAATACATGTCAAGCTGGTAGCTAATGGGCAAAAATGGGCTGTGCAGACTTCAGTGGTTCTTGGGGGAGATTCCTCTTCCACCCATTTCTTAATGTTTGGGAAAGCACCCCCCCCCCCAATTAAAAGAAATGAACTCCTCACATTTCTTTAATAGCAAGTGAACTCTGGGGAGAAGCTGCTGCTTTCGAGGTTATACCCTGGGCGCCTGTCAGGGAGTATTTAATGCTGGTTTTCTCAGCATCCTGAGACCAGAAACTCAATGAACTTTGAAAGGAAAAGGAACAGACCTGTACCCCAGCAAAAGAGAAACCCTGTTTAATAGTGCTGGTGCCCCTGCACTGGGGCCTGGGGCAGGGGCAGTCAGCGTTCCCCAGGATTCCTAACCCTGCTGGAGGCAGTGCAGGGCGGGTGTGCTGGCTGAAGGACGGTCACAGTGCCCCCTTAAGAGTCTGGACCACGTCTCCACAAACATGACACTGACAGTTTCCTTGGCTCTCTGTAAATCTGGGGTCTTGCTCTCCAGGTTGTTTTCTTGTCCATTTGTCCCCATGGGAACAGTCTCTCCTCAAATCCAAAAGCAAGCAGCTAAAAACCCATAATGTATTTTACGTATTTGCAATGGATTTCCTCAGAGTGAGAGAGTGATTCTGGAAATTTTACTTATGGCTGCAGTTGTCCTGTGGCTCAGGGCTAGCATTATACGGACACTTCGAACATCTCTTGATATTTTCCCTTTTAACTTCATTTTTTCCAAATCCAAGAAAAGATCCAGTAACCAAAGCCAAGTAGTTAAATCATCCAACTGTTTCTTCCCCCTGCCACCCCATTCTTCTTGCTTGCACAGGACAAGTCCATTGGCATCACAAAGGGTTATTTCTTTTCTTTTCTTTTTTTTCTTTTTTTTTGCACCCTTTCCATAATTTTTTATATATTTAAAATCTTTTAAGGCAGATTTTACACTCTGCACTACACAGCATTTGTTTTGCACATCTGTATCATAGTTATAGTGCTTGAAAAGTCAGGAAAACATTTCTCATCCTGAACAACCTTTCAATAGGGACAGCCCTGGGCTTGGATGATTTTTTCTCTTTATTTAACCTCTGCCCAGGAAGAAGGTTTGGAGGCTCCTAAGTCACCCTTCTGGGTTCCAGGTGTCTTAGGACAGACAGAGGAGCCACAGCTGAAACCCTGCTGCACCACCCGGACTGCCAGGCACCCAGGGTGGAAGCTCCCTGATGGGAATTTCAACATGAAATATCTGTCAAAAGTAAAGCTGACGGGATTGAATCCTCCTCCTGTGTCTCTACTTTGTGTGGATCCTCCCCGTTCCTCCAGGGAAGACCATTTTCCAGAAGTTCTAAGGTTCACGAGGTCTTCTGGAGTGGTTCAAGGTGGCAGATGTCAGGTAGGCAGCCCGTGGATCTCCTCACAGCAGGACATTGTGGATGTTTACCTGGCTCTGTGGAGAAACTGGGCATGTTCCCCAAAAAGAAATCTTGGAGAGTCACTGGCTTAGAAATCCCTTTTTGTTCAGGGAGGGTGTCCCATCCCTGGAAGTGTTCAAGGCCAGGTTGGACAGGGCTTGGAGCAGCCTGGTCTGGTGGAAGGTGTCCCTGCCCAAGGCAGAGGGCTTGGACTAGAAGACTTTTAAAAGCCCCTTCCAACCCAAATAATTCTGTGATTCCATGTGCACGGGATGGAAGGAGCTGAAGGCTGGAAAGGGACCAGGGACAGTGCCACGTTCTGGCCCCACTTTCACCATCTTCCTCAGGCATCTCCAGCTGGTCACTGCAGCCACGTTCCCCACAGAGATCCTGCAGGAAGAGGGGCTCATTTTGTGCCATGGTCCTGCAGCGTTTTCCAGAGGGAGGGAGGAAGGGAAAACAAATGGAGAGACGAACACAGCAGAGGTCCCTGGCTAAGACCCACTCATGAGATAACAGAATAAGGAAAAGCGAGAGGGAAAGCAGGAAGAGTAGGTGGTCTGGAAATAACTGAGCACAAACAAAGTAAATAAAGGTTGGTTTGTGAGTCTGGAATTTGTGCTTGCACGGAAAGCAGCAGTGCAGGACCTGTGAATGCTTGGCAAGGGTGGGAGGAAGGAGTGCTTGCTGTCCTGGGATTCATTTAAATCACAGCAATGTGGTTCCAAGCAAAAGAGATGATTTCCAATGTCCAGGGCAAAAGGAAGGGGGAAAAAAGTGCACAACCCAAATTAAAGAGAATGGCGGTGATAGATAAATAAACACAAGTGTATCCACACCCAACCCCCCGAATTCCCAGCTAAATTCTTACCTCTTTATCCCCATATTTATGAGGGATCTCTGCTGATTCATCTGTGCTGAAGTTCTGGCTCAGCAATATTAAATGGCCAGCATTCCTTTAAAAGATAATTGGTGCCTGCAAAGGCTTTTCTTCCTCCTATTCACCTTCCCACCAGAATAAAAGATTCCCCCACATAATAATTGGCCAAAATGGAAATTGCTCACGTTTTTCCCTATGGTATGCACAGCCAAGGAGCTGTGGTGTGGTCTCAGCTGGGAAGTTCGATTTTATTCTGCCATTCAGCCCAGGTGCTCAATAAAAAATGCAAGAGCGACAACAACAACAACAAAAAAATCAAAAATCAAAGGGCAAAGGAAGGGAATATTGCTGCCAGCTAAACAGCTCCTTTTAATCTTGCCTCCGTCCTCCTCCTTTTGAGGGGGAATGGTGTTGTTATTAAAGTCAGATGAGAGGGAGAGATGGGATCCCAGGTGTGCGGAGTTGGAGTGGTTTCGGGAGATAAGATTTAATTTTCAGAGGCAGAGGCTGGAGCTTTGTTGTTGCGGAAGGAGGGGTGTGTGTGTTGGGGAGGCTGTGGGGAACATGAGAGGTGTTTGACTTCACTGGGTGTCAGTGCAGAGCAGTACGGGGCTGGTTGTCCAAAGGCAGATCCAACTGGGAAAAAAATCCTGCTTCTGTGGGCTCCTGGATGGTGATTTGGTTTGCCAGCTTCCATTCCTTATTAGAAATAGGTGGGAGCTCCTGGTGATACCCCCACCTTTCTGAAGGGATCCAGAGGGCATGGAGCCCCTCTGGATGGGCCCATGGGTGCTCTGCCCGCTGCGAGGGAGCTGAGGCCGCTGCCACAGATGGGTCCCTGCCTTCCACATCCCCTGGGTGACAGATGGGTCCCTGCCTTCCACATCCCCTGGGTGACACTGGGCTCCATCCTCCAGTCCCAAACTGGTCATAGAAGCCCCTTCATGTTCGTGGCACTGGGGTTTCCCTGTCCGGGTCCCTGTGGCTGGTGGTGGCTGGAAGGACTTCCTGCCACTGATGGAATGCTCAAGGACATTTGGCCAAGGGTGTTTTGGGGATACTGAGTGCAATGCAAGTCCAGTTTTTCCAGACAGATCCAACCAGATTGAATCCCTGGACACCAAATAAATGGCTTTGTTTGGAGAGGTGATGACCTGTCCTTTGATGCCTCGATTTTGGAGGAACATGGACAAGGTTGGGCATCTCTGACAGGCAGACCACTGTTAACCAGAGCAGCAGATGCCAAGCAGAGGCAGAATGGATCCAAGGCTCAGCTGAATTCCTCAGGTCAGGAGTGAACAAAAGCTGGAAATGGGAGGACTGGTCTGGGACTCAGGGAAGTTTGGGCTGTGTCTTGTCTGCCACAGATTTTCTGTGTTCCCTGTGGAGACCTCTCCCCCCTGCCAGATCCATGCCTGCCTTGTCTGCATTAAAAACCCGGATGGATGGATGGATGGATGGATGGATGGATGGATGGATCCTGCTTTTTATTATTTTTTAAAGGCTCTGGAGTACAATAACTGCCCTTAGTGCAAGAGATTCTACTTTTTAGCACTGAAATGGAGAAAAATTTCAGCAGTAACCTCAATTTGATGAGAACTAGGTGTTCTCCTGTGTTCCAAAATGTCCGTTTTTTTTTGTCCCAAGGTCTTTTTGTGCTGCTGGGAAAAGAGGGGAGAGAAAAGGGGAGGATTTTCTTGTTCTGTGAAATTTTAATAGTCCGTGCAGTAGTCTGCTAAGGAAGAAAGGGGAAAAGCACCAACCAAACATTGGTTTTACAAATTCCATCTGGATTTCACACTGAGCCTGCTGTTGCAGTGCTTGCTGAAAGATGCAGCAGGGTTAAGTTCGTGTCCTCCTTTTGCAACTCCCCCCAAATGCAGCCTCAGAAACGTAGTTTGGGTTACGGTTTGAGTTATGCCCAGGTATCCCCGTCTAGAACCTCGTAAAGAGCTGCTCCCGGTGCTGCTGGTCAGAGAAAAGGACCCGCGTGTTTGTCACAGCGGGTGGGGATGGAGGACTTGGTGAGGTGCTCAGCACCAAGTGTTGGTACAGTGAGCTCTTCCCTTTTCCCAGCTCTGGTATTGCTCTGGAATTGCTGCGGGATGGGCACCAGAGAAGTCCCATCTGCTGCTCACTGAGATCCATTCAATGAGTTCCCAGAAAAGGAACATGAAGCCCTCCCAAACCCCATGGCAAGAGCTAGGTGTGACTGGCTGGAAGCTGAGAACTGTCTCGGGATCCCCCCATCCTAATCCCAGCTTTCCATTTACCCTTTTTTGTCAGGAACAGGGCTTCCTCTTTGGTCTTTGAAAACCTTCGTGGCCAAGCCCATCTCTCTCTACGATTTGGAACAGGGTGCCCAGAGCAGCTGGGGCTGCCCCTGGATCCGTGGAAGTGTCCGAGGCCAGGCTGGACAGGGCTTGGAGCAGCCTGGGATAGGGGAAGGTGTCCCTGCCATGGCAGAGGGTGGAACTGAATGATCTTTAAGGTCTCTTTCAACCAAACCATTCCATGATTTCTGCTTTAAAGAGAGGTGGTGATGTGGAGGGGAACTTCAGTGTCAGTCCTGGAATGAAAGAACCGGGAAGGGAAGTAACTTGTCCAGGGCAGTGCCACCCGTTTGTTTCACAAGTGGGAGCAACCCTGAGGATTCCCAGTTGTGTTTGATGCTTATCGAGATGCTGTCAGGCTTTTCAATGAGAAACTCAACCTTAATCCTCGCTATCTTGATGAGCTTTTTTGTGTGTTAACCAGCTGCTTGCTCTGGAAAGCGTCTCTGAGCTCAACAGAGTGAGAAAAAAACCCCCACACTTCCACAAAAAGGCAGGGACGTGAGCTCCCAGAGCAGACATCGGTGTGAGACAGTGAGAACCCTCGAGATACTGAGTGTGTAATGTTCAGACATCCTCCTGCATTCATAAAATTGGGGTCAATAACACCATTATTGATGCTAACTGTGGCAGCCCCATTTCCCAGAGTGTCAGCTATAATAAAACAGCTCCCCAAATGTCAGGCTGAGCATAAAGGGTATTAGAAGCCTAATGGAGCACATTCATACTTCTAATTGAGAGTAAAATATCATCAAACAACTGAATACTTTGACAGGGTTGTTTAATAATTAGTGCAGGATGCAAGAGAGAGAGTTCAGCTTGCTGCTGAAAATGAGGCAGGGCTTATGATGAGGGGAATAAAGAGAGTCTTTTACAAAAGCAATTTGAGAGGAAATATTGCTGAAGAGTGCTATAAAAAATGTCGTGAATATGTCTCAGCCTGCATAGTCAACAGGAGGGTGAGTCCAGTGCACGGACTGCCCCGGGAGGTGAGTGCCAGAACCAGATGTTGGTGAATAATCTAAGTTTAGAGAGCAACTTTGTCGTGTTTGATTTCATTTGGGTTTTTACATCAAAGACCTCATTTATCCTCTCCTCCTAGCAAAGGCTACAACAGGCAGAGCCGCCCTGCTACCTGAGCAGTGAAAAAAATCCAGAGGCTTTGAGCTAAAAACATGAAAGATATCTTTGTGACCCTGCTTTGACTTCGACAGTGTGTGGAGATCCTCCCTGTCCCTTGATGACTGCACTTCTCCAAGTGACACCATCCCTCCTGTAACTGCACTAAACCGGCTGGGAAATGTTTGGCACTGCAGAGATGGGAAGTTTTCCTCGTCCTTCATGGGGACACAGCACTTTGACCACCTCCTCTCACCACTGTGTAGCCACAGCTGCTACGTCCGGTGACTCCATCCCACACAACATCCATCAACACCACCACGGTGGGCAGAGTTTGGCCAGGACTGGCACCGTGGGTCTGCAGGGGACAAGGAGGGTGTTGTGAATGTACCTGTGGGGAGGGTGACAAGGTGATCTGGTACTGCTGTGACAGAGGCTGGTGAAAGCCTGTGACACACACACAGGAGATGTCTGAGAAGAGCCGAGGGCATTTTAGGGTACAAGGTTCCTACCAGTGTGGTGTTGGCTGGATTTTGGGAGAGGAGAACAAAGGGATGGGGCAGCTCTCCTGTAAGACAAAGCTGAGAGAGCTGGGCTGTTCAGTCTGGAGAAGAGAAGGACCCAGGGAGACCTTTGAGCACCTTCCTGTGCCCAGAGGGACTAAAAGAACGATGGGGACAAACGTTTTAGCTGGACTTGCTGTGATAGGATGAGGGGTGATTGTTTTAAAATAAAAGAGGGTTGATTTAAATTAAATATGAAGAAAATGGTTTGCCCAGGTTGCCCAGAGAGGCTGTGGCTGCCCCCGGATCCCTGGAAGTGTCCATGGCCAGGCTGGATGTGGCTTGGAGCAGCCTGCTCGGGTGGAAGGTGTCCCTGCCCACGGCAGGGGGTGGCACTGGGTGGGCTTTAAAGGCCCCTTGTAACCCAAGCCAGTCCATGAGCAGGTGAAAGGATCTTCTCTTGCCTCCACCACTTGTGCTTACAGCAGCTCCCAGAGCACTTTTGGCAAGACCAGCAGAGTGTGAGCTCTGGCATCCTGGCCCTGCTCCAGCAGTAATAATCCTATCCTGCCTCCCCAAATTTCTCGTGTTCTCTCAATTAGAAACAATTTTCTTTTTCACTTCGTGACCCAAACTTTTGCCTCAATTAGTTGCTCAGTGTTGATTAAACAAGCCAGTTCCTATAGATGGTTGGAAAGGAGTCTGTGGGGATTCGAGCACTAATGGAATGCACAATATTAACTGAAATCAATAGAATTAATGGGTTAATTCCATGCTAATACATAGTGCTGGAGGAGAAGTTAGGCTAATGAAAATGCATGTATTCCCTAAACTATTCCATTTGCATCAGATGATTCATCCACCATTGGTTCTTTCAAACATTAATGAGATTAAAAGCACATTTGCTAAGTGTATACGACCAAGGCACAAGCTCTGCCTTGCCAGATTCTCTGGGTAAGGTGCTGTCTCTGTACCTGTTTCTCTGCAGGTTAGCTGGGCTGCAGAGAAAGCTGGGGATCTGAAAAGGGCGTGGGTTCTGCTTTGAAGGCAGGAAACTCTTTGGTAGTAACTGCAGGGTGATTTGACATGGACCCCTCCCTAGATCTGCCCTGGGCTTGTGAAAGTGACGGTGAGAAGTGAGAAATGAGAAGCTGTGGCCGTTCTGATGCCCAGCTAAGCTTGCCTTGCATCAGCTTTTGTTTTATTCTCCTGGACAGACTCACTGAAAAAAAACTTCTGGGTTTTTCTTCTTCTTGTGCTGATTTGTAATTGGAAATGGGTCTCAACAACTGCAAATATCTGGGTCTTCAGGGAGAAATGCACATTTTCAACAGAGTCATGGAATTATGGAATCATTAAGGTTGGAAAAAACCTTTAAGATCACCAGGTCCAACTGGCAACCCACACCACCACCATGTTCACCACTAAACCATGTCCTCAAGTGCCACACCCACGTGTGTTTGAACACTTCCAGGGTGCTGGCTCCATCACATTCCTGGGTAGCTTGTTCAAATGCTTGAAAACCCATTCTATAAAAACATTTTTCCTAATACCTAGTGTAAATCTTCCCTGAAATACGCTTGGACATCCCCAGCTATCGCTGGGCCCCAGTCCTTTTCCAAGGGTAAATGTGGGGGCCATGGGGTTCCTTTAGTCTGGAGAAGAGGTGCAGGGGATACAGCTGTGAGCAGCAGAGGACAGGATCCATCACTGGCACCCTTTATAAAGGGCAAGAAGTCGATGGCTTAACAAAAGCCAGGATCAGAAGTTTCTGAGCACTGGGAGGAGAAACACTGGACTTAAAGATACCATGGGACTGTGTCAAGTACAAGTTAGATGCACATCTGTCAGGGGTGAGTGTGGCTGAAGGTCAAACCCCTTGTTTATGCCTCAGGTCTCAGAGAAGCCCAGGTACAAAACTTCCCAGACTCCAGTAAATTTTTCAACCTTCTCTTGTCCTTGCAAAATCAAAAGATCCCCTCAGGTGAATCTTGATTACCACAAACCCAGGTTTTCCTGTATAAGAAAGGATTGATAGAAACATCATGGAATGATTTAGGATGGAAAACCCTTAAAGACCATCAAGTTCAACCATTCTCCAGCACCGCCAAGGCCACCACTGACCCGTGTCCGCCGGTGCCAGACCTGCACACACCAGGGATTCAGTAACCAAACGGTGTCTGGGTGGAGCCTGTGAGCAGACACCGAACACACCTAAAGCTCTGTATCCCGTGTGCCACGTGGCACGAGCTGCCTTGCCCTGTTGTGCCACACATGGCGGATAATACATTTGCATTATTGCATATGCATGGCCAAAGAGCAGCTCGGCTCTGGGTGGTCGGGCTGATAAAACAGCCCTTTGCAGGCTGCATCCCAAGGCCACCCGGGAAGATGTGAGTCACTCCGAAAACAAGGCCAGAGCCTGCTGTGGGGCCATTCTGACACGGGTCATGGGGCAGCCCCAACCTCAAACCAGCCCCAGGGAGTGGGCGAGTGCTCTGATTGAGAGAGCGAGTTCCAAAACCGTTGGAGTTGGTTTCTCCTCTGTGGGAAATATTGACAAAATCAGAGGCAAGAAAGATGGTCCCATCAACCTGATGAATTTTTGGCAAAAGAGAAAATGGTTTTGGCCCAAAAAGAGGTGATTTGGCTCCTAGGCTGCATCTGTAGAGATGAACTCCAGCTGCAAAACTCTGATCAGAATTGACGAGATTGCAGAACGCCCTATGGCCCAATTCAGAGGCCACATTTGTCTTAGTTTGGGGACATTTGGTTTTTCTATTTATAGGCAGAAATATGTCATCTTCTCTTTGTGCATCTCCATTTGCTCTGTGGGTGGGTAAAAAGAAATGCTTGATCCCACAGCACTTTGGGAGACCATTCTTGGAGAGATTATTAATTGGAAGTTGGAACTAGATGATCTTTAGGATCCTTTCCAGCCTTTCATCTATGATTCTGTATAATAACTCATTCAGTGATTCTATAATAAATTTTCCTTAAAAAATTGCTATTTGGGACAATGTTTCCCTCAGAATAGGCCTTGCCCAAAATAAAATGTAGAGAAGAGGTTGTTTCATTAGGGGGAGGGAAGGATTTCTTACATAATTTGAGGCAAACCCTTCGTTTTTGGTTTCAATGAAGTTTCTCACCAATTCTGCTTTGTAGAGTGACCACCCAGCTGAGCTGGGCTCTCAGGAATGCCTGGACATGGCACTCAATGCTCTGGGCTGGGGACAAGGTGGGGATCAGTCACAGGTTGGAGTTTTTTTTCAACCTGAATGATCCTGTGTTTCTGTGATTCAGAGCAGAGACTCTGCAACAACCTTGCTGACCACTGGCAGGGCCAGGGTCTCCCCAGTAGCTGTGTTGGTGTGTCCAGAAGAGGAAGCAGAGCTGACCAGTCACAGCACCTCATGAAACTCGCCTTTGATCTCACACTTTTATACACCATTGACTTCACTGTGGAACTGACACCATCAAAAATAAGACCAAAGCCTTTTCCTTGTGCACTAGAGGCATCTGTGATGTCAGCAAACACCCAGAGTCACCAAACCAAGCTCTGTGGAAGTTCTGTGGTTTGAAAGTCATGTAACTGTGATTAAAACCTTGTCCTTACATTAATTCATATTTCACAGGCCGTTTTTTGCATGTTTCACATTGTGAGTCTGCTGGGGAAATTCCAGCTGCACATTCTAGATTCATGATCTCTTATTTTGTCATCTGTTCATTCTCTTGTCCCCGTGGCTACTCCATCAAAGGAAAGGAGAAGCAGTGTGGCTTTCCCCAGGCTGGTGTAAATCAGCATAACATCAGCACAGCCCTCTGAGTCAGCCCTGTCTTCACTCAGCTGTGCCAGCTTCTAATTTCATGAAATTGGGGGTTTCTGTGTGGAGAATGGCGCTGCAATGAGCTGGGAATATGCAGCACAAGTGTAGTATAAAATTCCCAGCTCACAACAGCAGAGTAGAGAGGGACTGCCTGGAGGGTGTGGATGGAGAGGATGGTGCTGGTCCATGATTTAGAGCCAATACACAGGGAAGTTCATGATCAAACATCACTAGCAAGGAAACTCTGTGGTTCAATACCTGGCCCCCAACCATCAGCCCAGATTTGTAGTTGTTGTAGGAAGCTCGAGGATGCTTGCTGAACTCAGGGAAACTTCTCAGGTCAGAGTTCAACCCCCCTGAGTTGTGTTCCCGTGCAGTCTGTCTCTGAAAATGTCCCATGAGAGCTCAGAGAAAGCTGGAATTGGGTGCAGCATGAAATGATCACTTCAGAGGGGATGTGGCCAGTAGTGGTCCAGAGGCTCCTTGAAAGAGAGTGGATTCAGCTCCAGAAAACAAACTTAGACAGAAGTGACCAAAACCCCACAAGGACTTAGAAACTTCTTCCTTATTTAATCACACACTTGTGAATTGGCTTCTTCTTCAGCCCTGGAGGCTCTCTGTGTCCTGGTGAGCACTAAGTGCCACCGGTGGCACCGCTCTTTGGGATCTGTCCCCAGGCACAGTCCTGCCACGAGCAAACGAGGTAAGGCAGCCGTGCACAGCCAGCACTGTTCTGTGCCTGCTCCCAGCTCTGGAGTGCTCCAGGTTCTCTCCAAACCCAACACAAACAAACACCCTGACACTGTCACCTGCTTGGCAGAAGAGCGGGGTCTCCAAGCTCTGAGTGCCAGCACGTCCAAACTCTCCTCCCAGCTGGAGAAGACAAGGCATCAAACGGCTGAGGGAATTCCAGTCCCATCCCTAGAAGCGAGGCCAGGAGCCCTCACTGGACGTGCATCCACCAGGAATACATCCCAAAACAGGCTGTGTGTCCTCCCTTGAGAGCGTGGGGCTCACTGCTGATCCCACAGGGGCTCTGCAGACGCAGAGGATTCAGGAAGGGAGGAGGCTCAGCGAGGCTGGATGAGATGCCTGTCCCGCTCTCTAAGGCAATTTGAAAACTTGAGAAGTGTTGAGTGTTTATTTTGTGTTTATTTTGGAGATCCTGAGGACAGTGGGAGTTCAGCACAGGCACGAGACACACAAGCAGTATCTTGTGAGGGAGGATGGTCTGGTATTATTGGAGGAGGTTAAGGTAGAAAAGCCAAGCAGTCAAAAGACAGGCGATGACAGCTCCAAGGCTGTCTGTGCAATGTAATTCCTTTCCCCTGGTGCGTTTCCATTCTGATATGGTCTTTAATTGCATGATTAAAAATATTGATACTCTTCTTGGACAAGATAAAAATCTGTAGTGTGGAGGTATTGAATAACTGAAGACACAAATCCTCATCTTTGCTAGACAAGCGAGGCAGATGCTGTGAGCTTTTTCTTTAGCTGGATGAAGGCTCTGGGTTTCCAGGATGGGAGGAAAAACACAATCCCTCATAAGAGAATGGTGATTTTCAGCAGAGAGAGGAGTTAGGGGCCATGGAAGACAGGCAGTGCTGACGATCTGCTGGGAAGATGTTGTGTGCAGAACTCAAACCCTTCATGGGCACAGAAATGAAAACTCCACACTGGAGCAAACCAGCAGAGCTGAGGTGGATGTCAAAAAAAAGTGGGGATGGGCACCCTCCCCATGCCTGGGGAGCCATTGGTTCAGTGGATTAAAGGACTAAGAAATAATTTCTATTTCTGCAAAAACCTCCCAGGGACAGAGATTTTAAGGAGTGAAGTTGTTGCAGAAGGAAGATGTGGTGCAATGATTCTACTATCAAAGTGTTTCCAAGAATTTAATCCTCACAGGAAAGCAACAACAAGAGGTGGGGGAAGAATTTGGGCCAGTCACAACCAAAAGAGCCAAAGAAAGCAGGTTTTGGCAAGAGGGGTGATTAAGCATTGGAACAAACTTCCTGAGATAACAGATCTCTTTCTCTCTTGAGGTTTTCTTATGAATGAGAGCTCTTTGGAAAACAGATGAGCCCAAGACAAATTATTGGGGCCATTATCACCGTCAGTGGATGCATTCCTTTGGCCTGTGCAGGGAGGAGGTCAGCTCTGCCCCCTGGGTCTGAACTCGTGAATCATCCGTGCTTTTGCTGCTGAAGAGCCCCTGCCTGGCTTCCCCCGCAGCACCGAGGGTTTGATCGGTTCCATTTGAGGCGTGCTGACCTCAGCAGAGCAGTGCTGCAGCACATCCCGCACATCCCGCACA
>VZTX01008984.1:0-35261 GCA_013400915.1 Pardalotus punctatus | reverse complement strand
CACCAGCACCCCCAGGGCCTTTTCCAGCTTTCCAGCCGCTTTTCCCCCAGCCTGGAGCTGCAGGGGTTGCTGTGACTGAAGGGCAGGACCCAGCTGTTCCCCTGGTTGTACCGCACACCGTTGGCCTCATCCCACGGATCCAGCCTGTCCAGATCCCCCTGCAGAGCCCTCCTGCCCTGCAGCAGACCCACACTCCCACCCAGCCTGGTATCACATCTACAGATTTGTTAATGGTAAACTCAATCCCCATATCCTGAACATATCTGGAAACACAGGAACACCACCAGTGAAGGAGCTTGGGACCCACCTCTGTCAAAGACCCTAGCATGTGCTGCTTGCAGCCACCTGTGATGACTTTCCTGCACTGCTGATGCCTTTAGCCCCTGGCTTTTTGCTGCAGTCACTTCTCTGGGCTAATGATTCCTCTGTACTGCATTTGTTGTTTGATCAGAAAAAGCGCCTGTCCCTTCTTGCTGAGATAAAGCTGTTGCTGAGGTCAGTGTGCTCAGACCATCATTAGCCTCTTCCTTAGTGGTCTTTTGCTGCAAGCAGCTAATGAAGTCAGGCAATTAATCTGCTGCCCCTCAGCCATCCTCAGACCTGCCTTTCCCTGTAGTGCAGTGGAGGTGTTCTAACCTCTGAGTAAAGGTTCATAATATCTCCTGTCAACAAGACAAGGAAAGGCCCTGTTCTTCCTTTGGCCACCAAATTTTCCAGTCCCTCCCAGCATTACTTCTGAGCAGCTCTTCTTGTTAACCAGTCCTTACTGATGTCTCATTTGGCAGGCTAGCATGAAGCTCTTTGAAGCCTGGAGATGGGATACTTTAGATTTTGGCCAGAGCGGTGACCAGACTGCTGCATATCCCATCCCACTTTTTGGGGTTACATGAGAACTTCCACTGAAGTGATATGAGGCTTTGCCACTGTGGCCCACGAGCCCAGATTTCACTGACAAATGGGCCTGAAAAGGAGGAACCTGTTTGAAATGTGGCTCATGCAACTTTTGTGATGGTCACTGGTGGTCATGCTGGGGGTTGGAGTCCTTAAAAGGTGTGAGAGAGAGCCATACTTAGCTGTGGCACTAATTGTGTCACTCCACAGCATTTGCAAGGACTAAAATAGAAATGCAAAGCCCTGCCAGGGCTCTTTCTGCCTTGCGAAGGTCTTTCTGCCAAAAAACCCTAATAAAAGTGTGTGCAGCAATGGCAGCTGGAACAGATGATACAGATTAAGTGACTTTGTAATTGCGCTGGCTGTCAAACCATGGAAGGCCTTGTGTTGTTAATTGTTTTTGTGTGGCTGTCTCTCCCTGGGACTCTTCATCCAGGGGTGACTGGATGAAGGGATTTTCTGAATCTGAATTACTGTGTGATATCTGAGTAATGCCCAGGGTCTGTACAGAAACAGGCATTCCCTCCTGCAAAGGCAGCAGTGTCCAAACAGAATGGCCTTGGTGTGTTTCCTGCAAACACTGCAGGTGCTGGGAAAGAGAGGGAAAGGGTGAGCACCAGAGGGTGTTCTAATAGTTTTCCATGATTCATCAAGGCTGTTTTAGAGCATAATGCCTGACTATGGCCTGTTTGAAGAGGGAAGGGAGAAGACAGCCAGGGGTTTGGGAGTCCCTAACTTTGCATCTTAGGTGCTGTGATTTTTTTATTGGGAGGAAACAGGGAAACATGAAACAGAGGGAAGCAGGTATAAACTCCTTTTTTGCTGTTGTGATCCTTGGTTGGTGCAAAGAGGGAAGGCTGCTGATGATTTACACTGCTGCTCTGATTTACGCTGGAAACGGCAAATCCAAACCACCCAGTGGGCACTGCTGCCCTCCCGCTCACTGTGGATCAGGACCATGGCTCTAACAGTGACCAGCCACAGCTGGGAGGTTTCAGGCTATTCTTCCTCGTCCTCCTCAGCCCTCCCCCACTGCTCCCCAGTCTGTGTTCCATCCCAGAGAGCCGGGACACAAGCAAGGACCTTAATTTATAGGGGGAGAAAAAATGTCAGTGCTGAGGGGCAGAGGGGTGTGAGTGGAAATGAGTTGCGCAGATAAGCCCTTCTGACTGTATTTTATTTTACCGAGGTTCTTAACAAACAATCTTTATGAAATGCAAACCTGGCTTATCAGGCTAATGCAGATTGTCTGAAATCCTTATCTCCATGGGCCAGTTAGCTGGAGTGATTCCCTTTTCACAGGGAACAGAGAATGAAGAGCCGCACACAAGCCTCCCCCTCTCCGCCTCCTCCCGATCGCTGCCATTTACTGGCAGTGAACCGAAGGGCTCTGATTTCCAAACTCATAAATAACGCAGGGCCCCCGAGTTGAGCTGTCCTGTGTTCCCAACTGCTCAGCTGCGCACGGAGCCCGAGTGAGCCGGGAGGGGCCCGGGGGCAGGGCTGGGAAAGGGGGAAAGGGAAGAGCCCCTGGTTTGTGACACCTTTCTGGGGAGAACAGCCAAGGTTTAAGCTGACACCTAATGCTGGAGCAGCACAGATGCATCCCTCCCTCTCACCGCTGTGAGCAGATCTAGACCCTGACATTTGAATGTGTTTCCTTGGCGTGATTTTTGCTCCATAACTTTGCCTGCTGTCTGCTGGGGCGGAGCTGCTGCTGTTTGTATGTTGAAGATTTATTGTGAGAAATGTGCCTGCTGCTCAGGAGAAGGGCTCTTTTCTTCATTCTGTTTGCTCTGTCTGTGTATTTTCTGTGCCTCATGTGGGTCAGGTTTGTGTGCCTGGGGAATGGATGGCAGCTAAATATCTCTGCTGCATTTTTTGGGGACAGAAGCATGGAAAAAAGGTAATAGCAGCTGTGAGGAAATGTTTTTCTTCTGGCTGCTGAGCCTCTGGGGAATATATATAAAAGTCCATCTCTGGGAACACACGATGGGGGAAACAGATGCTGCTGTTGTCTCTGTTGTCTCTGCTGTGTCTGTGATCTGTGGAAATGTTCTCCTTTCCTGGGACAACATGAAGTGCCAGATGATCTGCACCAGATCTTAGCCCTTCAATTCCAAAACACAGAACAGACCTGTACTGAAGTGAAAAGACCAAATGAAGAATGGGCCTGACTTTTATCCACCGACACAGGCAGGTTCCTTTCCCACCTATTTTGCCTCTTGCCATTTTTAATGTTTTTCTGAGCAGGAGACAAGGGTCTGGGTTCAAAATCAGGAGCTGTGAGGAGGCCTCACAGAGCTACAGCTGTATAGAGAAATAAGGCTCTGTAGGAAACAGGTTTCCCACAGCACGTGGCACAGGGAAATTCTAGTGGGGTTGCTGTCAGTTCCTCATTCCTCTTGACATCTGGGAAGATGCCAGCATGAAGGATTAGTTTAGCAACAGAGATGATCTTTCTCAAAGCAGGAGAGCTTGTGTACCCCAGGATGCACTTTTATCCCTTTCTGTAGATACTGGTTAACTCCGAAATCTAAGAATGTGAATTACACCAAAGCATGGAAATATCTTGGTCACAAGTCTGTCGCAGAGAGGAGCATGGGGATGCCACTGCCATGGACACCTTGGACACCTTGTTGGACATCCCACAGGTGCAATTGCTGTCCAGCCTGGCAGGTCAGCCAGCAGCTGGCTGGGGTCATGGTTTCCAGGCAGCACCGAGGGTTGAACAGTGAAAAGACATTTCTCTGTGTCACAGCGCCTGGAAAAAAACAAGCCCCTCAGTGAGGATGGCTGTGCACGCACACAGCGTGTCCTCTGGT
The DNA here is from genome assembly GCA_013400915.1 of Pardalotus punctatus. Classification (NCBI taxonomy): domain Eukaryota; kingdom Metazoa; phylum Chordata; class Aves; order Passeriformes; family Pardalotidae; genus Pardalotus; species Pardalotus punctatus. Next base: position 31,545 of record VZTX01008984.1, on the reverse strand, counting down.
GGCTGCTTCTCAGTCTTTGCTCTTGTTTTTTACCCTGAAGTCAGAAGCATTTCCCTTTCTTGCTTAAAAAGGAATTTTTGGACAAGCAAACAGGCAGGATGGCTTCACAACACTCTGCAACCTCCCTGTTTTACTACGCCACTGCATCTCATTGTTCATTCACACTGTGGGTAGGAGTAAGGAAGACACGCTGGGCTGCAAATCTTTTAGGTGGTGTCTGTGAATGGCAGCTGTCAGGCAGGTCTTCAGAGACAAATGCAGCAGCCTGAGTCACGAGTGAATATGTAAAGCATCTCCAGACTTGCCATGAGGATGGAGTGTGCTCCTGGAAACAAAGACTCACAATTAGTCTTGGGTGATTACATTGCAGCACTTCTACTGGGGGGATTAAATTTGGTTGTGTCTCTTTTCTTCTAGAAAGTCCAGTTTTAATTTCCTTGGAAGGTTCTAAAACCTCTTATAGTTGCCTGTCTTACAGATATCCCTCTGTGTAATGGAAAAAAAAGAAAATCCAAATGCCAAATTCTTCATCTTTCCCTGGTTTTGATGTGAGTGTGTGTGGGAGAGTCCAGCTTACACTGTCTGTTTTTCCTCCTGAGATGAAGATCTCTGTGTCTCCAGTTCCTTCCATTCTAGGGTTCACATGTTTCTCAGTTTGAACTTTCAACCCTCCATCCATCATGGGTGGATGCTTGGCGTGCAGACCTGGTTTTGTTGAAACCAGAAGCTAAACTCGTCTTGCCAGAACCTGAATTTCAACCATTTCCCACTCCTTCTGGGAGAGCTGGACTCAGCCTCGATGACTTTACATGCTGCTGAGTTTTGTAGTGCATTCAATGGCATTTACCTTTCATGTTGTTTTTTTAAGCCTGCTTGCTGAATTGTTACAGGAGAGCTCACTGCTCTCCCCTATGAGAACTGGCATTATTTAACCTGGAGAAAAGGAGGCTTGGACTAGAGGAGACCTTATTTTTCTCTCAGTTACCTGGAAGGAGGTTGTAGCAAGGTAGTGATTGATCTCCTCTCTCCCAGAAGACGGGACAAGGGGAAACAGTCTCAAGTTGGAGACTTAGATTAAATACAAGGAAAAATGTCTCCTCCAAGAGTATTGTCAAGCACTGGGACAGGGTGCCAAGAGAAATGGCGGAATCACCACCCCTGGAGGGATATAAAAGAAATGGTAGAATCACCATCCCTGGAGGGATATAAAAAACATGTATTAGGCACTTAGGGACATGGTTTATGGTGGACTTGGCAGCGTTGGGTTAACAGCCTGATTTGATGATCCTAGAGGTCTTTTCCAACATAAAGTATCCTGTGAGTCGATGGGAGGTCCTGGACTGTGCTTTGGGAGAGCTGTTTTGGAGACTCATTCCCTCTCCCCCAGAAGGGCTGCTCCGGTGGGTCCTGCTGCTCTTCCCACAGCTTGCATGTGCAGGACCCTTCTACCCAGCTCCTTTCAGGATGGGCCCCGCTGAGCTGGCCACAGGGAAGCTGGGAGGAGCCACACAAGCTGGCCCTTTTCAAAGGTGATGGCTGTTCCTGATAATGCCAACTGGCTCAGCTTTCATTTCATCTTCCCAGTGACTAAGGCAGACAGATCAATTAGGGGCTGCACACAAGAAGCTGCAGCTCCTCAGCCCTCCCCCAGATAATAATAAAAAATATGCCCCCGCTTTTCTCCTTCCTTGAAGTCCCCAGGAGAGTATTAGCCAGTGCTGCAGGTGCAGCCGCCCTGCAGGGTGGTGAGAGCAATGAATAGTAAGGTTTTTAGCTCAAGCACACTAAGGCTGTTCAGCAGCCATTGGATAATCCTCTGTTAATCAGATTATGTAAATTACTACTTCAGCATCCCTATCCCAACTCTCGTCCCCCTGCTCTCCAAGCTGGAAATAAAAGGCACTCTAAAAAGGAACATTTAAACTGCAAAAAGGCAGCACTGCTGAAAGGGGTGGGCAGAGGGTGCCGGGATGAGGAGCAGGGGAGCAGGGCTTTGTTTCCATGCAGGCAGGCATTCTGCCTTGGCCAAGCAGTGGGAGACACCAGCAAACCAAAGGTCCTGCAAAGCCTGGACTTTTATTGCCCAAAACCTGCTCCTGTGCTTTAGTGCAGGCAAGGTAATGACATCCCCTGGCTCTGTGTTTGTGTCTTCCTGGTCGGGAGCCCAGGCAGTCACACCAGCACCTCCCTCTAGTTTGAGCATTGCTGAAAACGTGGCTCATGCCTCTCACTTGGGCTCTGAGGCTGACATGTTTTTCATGCAGGGAGAATCAACAGTATTTTTTTTACCAACTGGAGTAGAAAGCCAAAGAAGGCAAGAGAGGTCAGTTGCAACCAAAGTGTAGGAGCTGAGAGCTGATGAATTCTTTGTGTGCCTGCTGAAAATGACCCAGAAAATGGAGCTGAGCTACGTTTGTGGTAAGATGCTCCTGGACGAATTTGTTTGTAACAAGGATGAGGCTGCCTCTGTTGTGGCACATACAACCAGGGCTTTGCACTGGGCTTCTGGTACTCATAAATGGCCAAAAGAATTTGCCCCCCAGTCCGTCTCCACTGTTGAACAAACATCCTGATACTTACGTCTTGCTCACCCAGGGTAGGCAAAGACGTCTCGAGGGCTTTTTAAAATTTGCACGTTCAGATTCTGCAGGTTTGATGGGTCCAGCAGTTCACAGGGCGTGTCCTGGTTTCACGGGCTCAGGTGACAGACACAGATGGGGTGGGAACGTGCTGATGTGTACAGGAAGAACTTAATTGGTGTTAATGCAGTGGTGTGGAAGGCTGGTACATCAGCTCTGCAGTGTTGCAACACTGCAGGAGCAATACTCATGGTTAGGTGGAGAATGGACACCCTGGTCCAAACTATTAAGAGCTTTTGCGTGACTTTGAGAAATTATTTTGAAAATGCAGGCAGTCAGATATGCAGGTTGCACAGTTCTCACCTGGAGGAATTTTTTTCAGAAATTTGTCTTTCTTTCTCTGTCTGCTGTTGACTTCTTGGAGATAATGGAAAGTAAAGGGGTGTATAGCAGGGTCATATGATGGAATACAGGTGAATTAAAAGAGTAATGGGGTGATTTCTGCATGCTGCAAATCAGCACTGGTCTATAGTAACTGATGGAAGTCTGTCAGTTTGCACCAGCTGAGCATCTGAAATACAGAAATGTACTTTAAAATAATGGAAACAAAGCCATTGAAAATGAAATTAGAAACTATACACATCTCCACCATCAAGGCAGCAATATGGGCATACATTCAAAATTCAGCAAAATAATAGGATGGAATAACTTTAAGAGCAAAGGAAGAAAGCTACGTTTAAGAGTCAGAATCAGCCATTCCCATGCAGCAACCTACACTAAGAGATGTTAGAGAGATTCAAAACAAATTCCCTTCTTTCTTAGAGGAGTTCACCTCAAAGAGCCACCAACGTGGTTCCAAAGACTTGCACATGAAGGAAGAGGACTTGCCAGACTGTGGTAAGTCCTGGAGATTCCCAACACATCAATTCCACATGGCTGGGGGTTAAGGGTTTTGCCTGAAGTCATACTGGAAATTAAACCTCTTGGTCTCTCGACAACTTTTTGTCATTAGTTGTAAGTCTGTTGTAGAAGGTGCATCTATAGCAAAGACCCTTTGGGGCTTTTAGTGTGGTCAGAAAGATTTTCTTGAATCCACATTTCTTTGAATCTCTGTTTTGAATGATGCTGATGTGGTTGCCTTATTTCTGCATGCAACCTGGCTGAGTTCCACATTGTGTGCCCCTGAAAGTGGCAGCTGCTCATCCTCTCAGAGGCCTGCCTTATTTTCCTCTATTTTAGGTGATTTGCAAGAACTTTTAATGTCGAGGTGCATCTGTGTCAAGTGGAAAATGAGCTGTTTGTCTCTCCCCCTGCTCCTAGTGAAAAGGTTTAGAGGTACATTAGGTTTTCAGTCTCTTTATTCTGTGGCTAAACATTTTCTTCAATGCTATCAGCAAGTTTCAGCATTAAAAAGGAGATTTTTGGCTTCTGGAATTAAGCCAAATAGTGTGGCCAGAATTTAAAGCACCCCCTGATGTGTTTTGTTAACACTAATAAGAGATTCAAAATGCTATGAAAAAGCTTCAGATGATGAAAGTTTAATTTCAGCAGTCTGCATGCAGCTGCTATTCTGAACCTCAAGCAGCCTCCTCCAGCTCAATACACTCAAAATCTATTAATCTAAATTATGAATTTAAAGGGCAGGAGCCCAGATGTGCATAATTGTTTCTTATTGTTCCCATATGTAGAGCATGGCTCTAAGCTCGCAGTGATAACACAGCTGTGGGTTTGCAGCCTCTTGCTGTCCTTTCCCTGCCCATCACTCTGTGTGCGCTGCTTTCATCAGGCTCACCTGGGTCACCTCACAAAGCAGAAAAAATTACTTGAATCCAGGCCCATCTTTTGAAACCTCTGCTCATATTCAGGCAGGATTCTCTGCTATATCCTGGTCACTTGCAAGTAAGAGTTTTGCTAGAGAAAGAACAGAGTTTGAGGTTTGAGGTTTGGCCCAGTGTGAACCATAAACATTTGTTTGCCCATCTGACCATCACTCTGTCTTGGAGAGGCTTCTGTTGGCCCTGGAAATTTTGTAACAGGATAAAGCCTTTTGCTCCTTCTGGCACAGTCCCCTATGCCAGAAGCAGCTTCTAGGAAGAGGAACAACGAGGGTTATGCCCCTAGGATGTTTCAGGGGCTGGAATTTTAATCCTGGCATTCCAATTTTCAAAAAGAGACCCGGTTTTGAGACGTTCACACTTTGCTGCCAACCACACGTTCTTGACCTCTTCAAAGTGGCCAACTCTCTGGTGTCCCACTTTGTGGAGTCACACATGGAAGTGCAGTTGTGCAGTCAGTCTGCTGCTTCATCCCAGTCAAGCAGTCCTTGTGGTGCAGATGTGAGGTGGCTGAAGTGCCCTGCCAATACCACACTTTACAAAATGTATTCTGTGTCCCCTTTGCTTTTCATGAGCTGGTAATGGGTGGCTGCTGAAATCCAGACCCGTTGCAGGTAAAGAATTGCCCCAGACTCCAGGGAAACTGTCAGGATGTATCCCAGCAGAAAATTTTGTGAGGAGGAGCAAGCCCGGGGTGCAATGTTGCTTCCGCAGCTCTTGTTCCTGGCTGAGCTACACTATCCTGGCAGCTATGGGTTGGTCTATGGAAAAGTAATGCCAGGACTTCAGGGATGGATTGGTAATGTGTTTCCCCTGCTGCCAGGTCACTGACAAGTATGGAGAGGAAGATGAATGAGACTGGTGTGGCTCATGGGTGCCAAGTAATCACAGCTCAATAGGAAGCTTAATAAAGACACAGTGAAGCAGACTCTGACGTATGGCCCCTTCAGAGCATTTTGAACAGGGTGACAAAGACCCTTGAAGCTGGTGTAAAAGTCAGCAACCCTGCGCCGTCTCATCAGCATTCCCACTTCTGGCTCTGCATCTGGGACCTCCTGCCCAGTGCCTGGCACTGGGTCCTGGACAAAGCACCGTCGTGCTTGCATGCTCTCCTGTGTGGATGCACAAGTGGGAATGAAGAGTAGCCCATCCTGCCCCTCCCTGCAAGGAAAGACACTTTCCTGACTGTGTGTTTTATGGTGCTTCACCTGGCCAGGTTTGGAAAGCTCTAGGCAATGAAGTATCCAAGCAGTTGGGGATCAAGAGTTTCAGTTCCCTTCCCTTTCTGGACTTACAAGCCCCCTTCCCTACTGCTGGCTGCAGCATCTCAGGGCAGGTTTTGGGTACATAATGGGTTGGTTGGAGGAAGAAACAGAGGGGAGGGGCACTCTCCAACTCTCCAATGTAAATTACATGGAAATTAGGCTTCTGTGAGGCCAAAGGCCCCTCCGGAATAGGGCCTTTAGTTAACATAACACTTGTGCTAAATGAAGCGGTTGACACAGCTTTCAGGCTGTAGTGCCACTGTTAATTTACCGTGTGAAAGGGCTGAACCTTCAGTCGAGTTCTGCAGGGAACAACTCTGCCCCGGCGGGGACCCAAGGCTCATTCTCTCCGGAGAGCAACCGCATCATTCCACTGCTGGCTTATTAATATTTATGGGGGCAATCCTGTTAACCGAAACATTCTCAGTGCTTTTAAAAACCCAGTAGGTGAGCACTGCTGAGCTGTCTTGCTCTTTGGGGTGAGCTTTCCTGGGACTTGGCAGAGGGAAGTGGCTGAGTGTGCTTAAAGCTGCCTTATCCTGGGCACAGACGTTTTCCTGCCCCATGAAAGCGGGGTGATGAGCTGGGGATTCTCCTTCCCCGTCCCTCCTTTCCCTGTGAATCCCTAGGATACTTCCTGTTGCTCTAGGGCATAGGTAGATATCTTGCTCTTGTTCTCCCTATTTACTCCTATGTCCATCCAAAGCAAACTCCCAGCACTTCATGGAGAAGTGGATGGAGGTGCAGAAAGGATTGTACAGGTCCCAAAGGATCTGTATGATTTTAGTCTGTCTAGCTGGCTTGTGCTTGGGGTAATTCTGTGATTCTTTTCATAGAAACAAAGACTGGTTTGGGTTGGAAGGGACATTTAAAGGCCACTTTGTCCAACTTCCCTGCACTGAGCAATGACATTTTCAATTAGATCAGGTTGCTCAGCACTCCATCCAACATAACCTGCAATATTTCCAGGGATGGGGCATCTATCACCTTTCTGGGCAGCCTATGCATGCCAGTGTCTGACCTATGAATGAGCTGTTACCCAGGGCAAGGGTGAGGCTGGATGGACCAGTCTCTGTCATGGACACAGACACATGATGGGGATGGGGTTATTCTGCAGGTCCTGGGTTTTGCACTCAGATGTCACCTTGCTTGTCTGTTGTCCTTAAGCAGAGAGGAAGCTTTGGGGACACCAAAAGAAGTCGGTGTTTCACCAACAGGGTGAAACAGCCACAGGGGTGTGGAGCTGACTCATCTCTGCTGTGAAAGAGTGAGTTAAACCAGTGCACTGCCTGGGCCCTGAAGTGAAGGGCAGGCTGGAAGAGGTGTGAATTCACACCTGTGGCCTCCTGCTGTCACATAGAGTGAGGCAGAGGGGCAGCCAGGGCTTGGGGCAGCACTGGGACAGCAGCAGCTCCTGCTGTCCTCTGGCTGCAGAAGGTGCCAGCCGTGACTCCTAGTGAGAGGGAACTTCCACCTGAGAAGGGAGTGCAGGACCACTGGCTAGCTAAATAAGTAAAATTGAAAGAAAAAAAAACCAAGAAAAACCTCCCCAAATAGAAGAGGAAAAAGAGAGGAAAATCAAAATTTTGCTAATGCCGGTTCCATTCTTTCCAAGTTCAGCTGACCTAGCCAGAGTCACTGGGCTAAGTGACTAAGTAAGGCTGGTCGGGATGGTTCTGGTTACCACCCCATGCCAGGCCCAGAAAAGAGCAGGGGGCATGTGGTGAGCAGAGAAAAGGCAGGACAGAGAGGGAATCTCCCGGGAGATGCAAAACAAGCTCCCTGGATTGCCAGGACTAGTGGTGACACGCGCCAGACAAAGGACCTGCTACTCTATAAATGAGGCAGCCGGGACCAGCGCTAGGCTGACTCCAGCAAGAGCAAGCTCTGTGGCCAGGCACTGGAAAAACAGTCGGGAAAGAAACGTAGGAAGCACCTGATTTTGCTGCCTGTTCGCCCACTGACCAGGTTTCCAGAGGTACAAGTACCGGAAAAGTAAGTGGCAATGGCCTCTTCTCTTTACAGCTATCCTCCCCTTTCAGGCTTATCTTGCAACTCTCTTAGGAATGCCAAAGTTTCCCCGCAGAGCAGGGAATATCCTTAAAGGAAGGGATTTCTGCCGTAGCCTTTACCAATTCACTGGATTTTAATTTCTTATTGTGGCACATATGGTTCTTGTCATCAAAAATTTAAGAGTAAGGCACCTTGTCCGACAAACAGCCACTTAAAGGTGGCTGCATTTCATCAAGTGAAGAGACAGTTTGTACTTAAACTTTCCAAATTCCTAGTATTCACAGAGACTCAGTGAGTCAGACCTTACCAGAAGAAAATACTGATCGGTTTTACTGCTTTTCAAAGAAATGTTGGTGATGATATGTGGAGGAAATTAAAGTGATTTTTAAATCACTGTTCTTAACTATTCCTAGATTTTCTTACATTGTAGCTGTATAATTACACACTAGACAAACTCATTTATAGCACTGCAAAATGCTGTAAATCAGAGTTATTGTACTGGTGCAAAAGGATCAGACAGATCATCATAGACTCCCTGAGTTCAGAACTAAAACTTAACTGAATTCTCCAATGCTGTTTGACATTTAAAACAAAATCCTAGCAAAAGCACAGATCATCATGTACTAATTAGTCTTATGCTGTATGCTTACTCACTAGAATGTGTGGAAATTCACTAACAGTGTCAACAGGTAAAGGTGCAAGGAATCAGTTTTAAATTCCACTCCTCACATATTTAAAAATATTCCCATACTTTAGTGGTGTTACAGACGATACATTTGTAAAATACATAGGCATTTGAATTCTCTTCAGTTCAACAGCACACTTAGGAGGAAAAGCTTAGCAATTTTTTTTTAATTTCACTTCTACTGTTAAATATTGTTACTTCTCAGATTTGTGAAAAAACTTCTGAAACCGCCAACCTAAAATATGTTTCCATTTGCAGGGGTAGCCTCCTGCATAACATTATTTGCCTGAGAAAGTCAATAAACAGCAAAACATGCATGTTTTCTGAAATAGCTGTCTCTATCCTTCCTGATTTCCTTGCAAGACCACAGGACAATATTCTATTTTCAGAATCTTCTTCCACTGTGCATTTCTGTATTATTTCACACACACATACAGAAAAAAAAGAAAAAGAGGCAAAACAAACAACCAACCACAAAGCCAACCAACTAGAAAAAAAACCCTAAAATAAATGCAGCTTGTTTTTACCACCTGTTTACATAAATCTTTATGATAGTTGTGATATGAGCAGATGATACAAAACATGATGTTCTCACAGAGCCAGCGTGCCAGGCAGGAATCTTGTGGACTAAATGCAGGTGGTTGAGGCAGGGGTGATCTTTGTGCTGCTGTTTCTATCAGGAGTCGCCCCACAGAGGTTGGTGGCAAGATATTCTGGGGAAAATGGGGTTGTGGTCCTTGTCTTGCAGTGGTTTGTATCTTATTTTGGAAGCTCTGCTTTGCCGTGGTGGCCATGTTTCTCTGTGCTCATGATGACAGCAGGCACTGGTGTGGCCCGAGGTGATCAGCAGCCTGGTTTGAGCTTTGGCAGGACAACAAGGGCACTGTGAAACCTCCAGTTTTTGGCTGCAGCCACAGTCAGGTTTGCCACCAGCCTCAGAGCAGATCTGGACAGAATGCAAAAGCAAACATTGTTTGGAGGCAGCATCCAAACATAATAAAATCTGCCTTCCCCCTGATGCAAATGTCCTGGATTTTCCCCTCTCTGCTCCCAACAACTTCTCTAACAGTGTGAGCTGCTGCAGACTGCTCTCTGCTGAGCTGTAAGACACGCAGCATCTGGTCCCACTCCTCCCTTACATCCTTCTTCCAGAAAGGAGGATGTAGACTTCCCTACACATGCAGGCAGGGGAAATTGTTTCTGTTATTCACAGCTGACTTCCTGCCTCATTGTGGCAGGTGGAAAGAGAGGAAGGGAGGAATGAGTGATGCCACGAGTTGGGAGAAATATCAGTGTGGAACAGGGTTCTGCACAGAGAGTCTGGGGGGGAGAAAAAAAAAAAAAGACTTGAAGAACTCCTGGAAGGGAACCAAACTGTTTTTCTTCTCTGTGTTTACCTTAAAGCACAGAGAGAGTGTCTGTATGCAGTATTTGGGCTGTTAATTTGGCAGAGACTTCTGGTAAAGGAAACCCACAGGAACCGTCGTGCATGCCAGAGAAGTACTTTTCCAAGAGAGACTCTCAGATTCTCTGGAACAGAAAATAACACAAGTGCAACTTTAGCAAATAAAGGCTAAACCTCCGGGCAGAGTGTTTCTTTCTCAGCTTAGCAAGCTGTCATGCCCCTGCCAATGCACTGAAACTCCATTTAGCAAAAGCTGTTGCAGCCCATGAGTGGGCTTTTTTTTTTTTTTTGTGTAAAGGTGTGGTATAATTCATCTCTCTGCAAAGGGCCATAAAAAGTATTGAGCAGAAGGGAATGAAAAAAAAAAAACCAACACAAAAAACCCAAAACCAAAACAAACAAAAAATGCCCACTCCTTTGTGCAGAGTAAACCTTTCCATCAGCCTCATCTTCATCACTATTGGCAAGTTGGCCACATACTTTCTGCTCTCCCAAACCCCATCTGGGTGGTATCCTGTTGGTTTGCAGATCTTCCTTTCCCAAGGCAGGCCTAGAGGACACAATGCCACAATGTGCACGCTGCAGAGACTGCAGATGAGGCTGATTTCTCAGAAAGCGGAGAGCTCTCCTCTGCTGAAGACCTGCAGCCTCCAGGAGGGCAACTGGATAACAAAGCTCAGCAACCGAGGGGCACCACTGGGTCAGGTGAAAGACCTGCCCCTGGAAACTGGGATAACATGCAGTGCAGTAACCCCAAACATGAAGGCTGACTTAATCTTGAGACCTTCACAGAGCTGCTTTTGAAGACTCCTGTGATTTCCTTTTTCTAAAGGTTCAGTGAGAGCACAGTGTGGCTGTGAGAGTTTCTGTAAACGCTGCCCTTAGACAGGAGGGCTCCCAGAAGTAGAGATTCTACTACGTGCATTTTGTCCTAGATTTACAGACTCTAAAAAAGGTAAATGACTGTGTCAGCATGGACTGGTTTTTATAGTGCTTTTGCTGCTCTGCTGTACTGTGTGCCATGGTATGATTGTCAGATAACACTCCCAACAGAGGCATGAGGCAGAGAAAGGAGCCCTTGTTTACTCTTGAAGTAGCTCCTCTTCCCACATCTTATTTGAAATAAAATGAAGTTCACTGGTAGTGTTAGGAATCACCCTGGGAATGCTGGGAGAGGCTCTACTCTTTCTTTACATGAGCACTGCAGGGCTGGGCCACCATGTGCTTATGTCTGCTCTAACACACAAATGCTCACACATGCTTGATAATTTTTTCCACAAACCTTGCAGAGTAGGCAAACTAATTAAAAAAAAAAAAAAAGAAAAAAGAAAGAATTTTCCTGAGGCAAGGCAAGGGACAGACACATGGACAGAAGTTCAAGTCCCTGGATGCCAGCCCAGCATCCACTGTCAGCACTGAGATGTCCCTGTGTCCGTGGCCACCAATGCAACTGTGGGATTTCAGGGGGGAGGCACTTTGGGAAGGGTGCAGTGCCGAGGTACAGGGAGGCAGCAATGGAGACAGTGAGCTGAGGAAAGTTGGGAGAGCCTGTACCTAGAGGCGAACTGTTCCTCTCACAATCCATCAAGCTGGGGTGCATTGTCCCCTCTCCCCTTCCTTCCCCTCCCAACCCAAAGAAGATCTCTGGAATCCAAGTGGATTGGTTAACCAAGTGCATGGTTAAGCTGCAAAGAGTGAGTTTATTCCTCCTAGGGAATGGAAAAAAGAATCGAGTCACATGTTAGGGATAGGTAGTCTCCTATCTTGTGACACCCATGCTGAATCTTGCCCTCTGCGTGAAGCGGAGTCCCACACTCCATGGCTTGTGTGAAACTGAAGAGGGAAACTGTGAATTTCCCCTTTCTCCTCTTGCTCAGATCACAGGGATGAGAAGTGAACAAAACACAGCAGCAAGGAGCGAGAGCTGGGGAACCTTTTCTCCCTGTGGCAGATCGGGCTCACAAGCACCTGCCTGGTAGAGGAAAGAGGCACCATCTGCTCTTCTGTTGCCATTTACTTAAGGGCTGGGGGGACTTTACAAAATCCAGTGCAATGTGTTAAATAACCAATTTTAGCAGGCACTGGGTTTCCCCCATGGAGTGATGGTGTGGCACCGCAGGTTTACTAGAAGCACTCCAATTCTTGGTGGCAGCAGGCATCTGCTGTATGATTAAGATTTGCAGGACTAGGTCTCCAGTGGCCAGTTTCGACATGGATTTAACTTCACCGAGGTCAGAGGTATAACTTGAGGGAGGAACTTTCTCGTCCAAGATCTTTAGTTAATAGCATCCTGCTAATTATGACTGAGTGCCGGGCTCCCGGTGAGTCCCCTGCCAGCCCTCAGATATTAACCGCTGGCTCGGGGGCCATTTGCTGGGGAATGTCTGGCAGAAATGTGCTTTGTGCCTAAGCTTCTCTGCTGCTGCTGCTGCCTGAATTGCCTGAAAGGCTTTTGCATGGGGATGCTGTGAGAACTGCTGCTATGGGAGAGATCTTCATCTCTTCTGCGCTTCGGTCTTTTGTCTGGCGGCACTCGAGGCTGCATTAAAAACAGCCAGGATTCCGCCCACCACACATTTTTTTATTTTTTGAATGGGTAGGCAGGGGGTGGAAAGAGCTTCAGTTGTCTGTTTGGTGGGTGGTGGTGGCTTGTTTTTGGTTTGCTTTTTCTTTTTTTTTTTCTCTTTCTGGTGGTTGGAGCAGATTTGCTGGGCTTATTTCTTTGCACAATTCTCTTTACGTGTTGCAGATGTGCACCTTATCTCATGATACTGCACTTAGCTCCTACTTCTGGACATGCCTTCCTGAGCTGAGTTAAATCCTTTCCTCAGCACAAAATTTTGTCCTTTAGAGTAATTCCTCCAGTGAAAATGGTGTAAATGTCCAGATTTACATTCCTGAGAGCAGAATTAATCCTCTTGAATTTAAGATGCTGTCTTCCTGAGGTTTTAATTGTCAGCTAAATGTGCAGCTGTTAATCTGTGGTTAGGGAAGGTGAACAGAAAGTACAGAGTCCAGACCTGCAGGTTAATGCAATAAATCAGTACAGTATATGTACAAACAGGTGATTTCTGCACAGATTTAAAACAGACCAGTGGGATATAAGCTGCATACAACCAGTAGATGACATGTATTTTATACAGTGCATCAGAGAAAGCTGAAGAGTACATTGCTCAGACAAGCAAGGTTAGCAAAGATACGAAGTTGCAAATAATACAATGAAAGACAAGTTTGGTGAGAAGGGTTGGAGAGAAGGAAGGAAAAGAAGGAAGGGAATGAGACAAAAGAAGTGGAAATCAGATCTCTTGCCAGCAAACTGGCTGCATTTTAATTAGAAGGTACTGTGGTTATAGAGAACTCAAAGGATGTGTAGGTGACTAGAGAAAAAAAGCTGTGCTGAAACATTACAATTACTGCAAGATTGGACCAGGATAATTTTTCTTCTGTGTTTCTAACTGAAACTCCAAGCACAACAACAGGAAACCCACACCAGTGAAGATAAAAAAGAGTAGAATTTAAGGTGGAGAGATGTATGGAGGTGAACCTGAAACACCTGAAACAAAGCTCCCCACAGAGCTATCAGTGCAAGAGGAGGCACCGGGAAAAGGAAAGGAGCTGATGTTTGCTGATCTCAAATAAATGTCAGAAATACAAACACATGTTTTTGAAGTGTAAAGCAGGAGCTGTTCTCACAAAGGCATCTGTTTGCTGACAAGGCTTGTGACCACAAACATAGCATTGTCCTTTCCAAAGGCATAAGTAGAGAGACAAAGAAAGCATGGCCGTGAAGGAGTAGGCTGGGTTTATTTTTCCACCAATAACACCACTAACAGGACAAGAGGGCATGTTCACAGCACCAGGGCTGGGTGTTAACCTGCTTTCCTGGAGTGCTGTGCTGGGGACTGTCTGCAGCAGGAGGAAAAGAAGAAGCAGACTCTCTCTTGGTATTTGTAGCTGAGATATAAACAGGTATCCAGCAAACACTGACCCACATAGCAGAATTACAGGGCAGAGACCCAAAGGCCTTGCAAAATAGAGTCCAGTCAACCCATCAGAAGAAACAAGGAAGCCCAAATAACTTCCCTTCTGTTATAAAAAGAACTACCTTTGTACACAGATATCTTCAGAAGAAAAAAAAAAAAGGAAAAAATCAAACAGCAACATAAACACCAAAACAGAAGACACAGAGAGAAGCAGGTGGCACTCTGAATTTCACATGGATCTGAGCAGCTGCTTGGAAGAATAAATCTGTAAAGGCAAAAGTTTTGCCTTGGGCAGTGAACACATTGCAGTACAGAGGAGCACTGGAAGACAGTGCTTAAAATCTGTACCACTGATGTGGCAGTGTTCTTGCCAAAAAGGTACATGCAACATGTTTGAGGTAGGTGCAGAGCACCAAGCAGATTTGTTTCCACAGCACAAACCAAAAATGATACATGGAGTGGGAGAGCAATTTAAAAAAATTAAATAAAAAGAGAGATATAATCCCCATTTGGATCAAGCAATGAGTCTTAATATAAGTCTACAAAAGATAAGAAAAACTCTCAGCAATGTGAAATATGAGGGCTTGTTTTTTAAAGGAGGCTTTCATGAAGCAAGGCCATTTTGATGAGACAATTTTCTCGTCCCCTAAAGGTATGACAGTAATTTCAGACTTCTACCAAAACAGAAATGTGTTAGCAGTGTAAAGGTCAGGGCCAAGAGGAGTCTGTGAGGCACTGTCAGTGTGAGCAGCCATTTACAGTGTACAGGGGTGTGCCTGTACTGGCTGCATCCCTCACCAGAGGTCTCTGAGCACAGCTGTGACAGGATTTATAGTGCTGCAGCTGTGTTGCCCTAGCAGCTGGTAATCCATGCTGGACTGGGACTTGAAGGAGCTGGGCAGGAATTTCCCTGCCTTGGCTCCCTGACAGGGCATCCCAATTAATCTGTGAGTCACATTTGTGTTTCTTTATTCACTCGGACTTTTACCATGTATTTTGGTGAACTCCGAGTGCCTTGCATGGTGTGAGGCTGCTTCAGATGGAAACAGGATCATGGCTGGGCTGTCATCCCAAAGCTCTCTGTTCCTGGGGATGAAGGATGCTATTCCTTCTGCTCTCCACTCCCCTTTACAAGACTACTGTAAAGAAGGGTTTGCCAATGAGTATAAAAAGCTGAGGTTTTCATATCCATAAGAAGGTAAGTGGAAACATTTGTCCTTTAGTCTCTTGGCTGTGGACAGCTTTTCCCTGCTCCAACTGTCTGCATGCCATTGGCATAAAGAGCTGCTTCAGAAATGGAGGAGTCAGTGTCTCCTCCAGGGCTGTGGGAGAGAAGGGAAGGCACTTTTCCATGGTGGTGGGAGAAGGGTTAGGGCAACACAAAGAACTTTTGACAGTCTTTCTGGTAAATGGCATTTAAAATCACTGTGCACCTGTTAGTAAAAATCAGAAGCATAGCACCATCACTATGTGCTTGCCACTAGCCCAGAGGTTACAGTGCCCCTAAAAATGCAACCTGTGTGAAAGCCAGACAGGTGAAAGCCTGTGTGAAAGCTGCCTTCACTCACCATCTCCTTTGCTTTGCAGCACCTTAAGAATGACAAGGAAGATTTTCACCAACACCAGGGAGAGGTGGAGGCAGCAAAATGTCAACAGTGCCTTTGCCAAGCTGAGGAAACTCATTCCCACCCACCCACCAGACAAAAAACTGAGCAAGAACGAGACGCTCCGGCTGGCCATGAGATACATCAACTTCCTCGTCAAGGTCCTGGGAGAGCCAGGCCTGCAGCAGACGGCAGTGGCAGCTCGAGGCAGCATCCTGGGATTCTTCCAGCAAGCCCCACACTTGCAGAGCATGGAAGAGCTGACACTGATTGAAAACTGTAGTGTCTCCTGTCCCAGTATGACCAGCAATATAGTCGAGTGTTGGTCAGAGGCATCATCTCCCTAGCAGACAATGAGATGTGCAGTCATGGTGTTAGTGTGATAGTCCCCCTCTCCTGGCAGAATTTGTGGGTTGCTCTTCTGTGTATTGTGATTATTTATTTATATTTATTGCTATTTTATTTGATATGCATTTTTATTTGATAGGAGAGGAAATCCTTGGCTGTGCAAAAACCTGGAAGTCCTGATGGGGAACTTGCAGTCTCTGGGAGCTTGGAAGGACTCACTGCTGTCATGGCAGAGTCCAGGTCAGACGAGTCTTCTGCCTGGATGTCCTCCATAAATCAGGGCATAAAAATTCATTCAGTGTTTCTGACAGGCAAAGAGATTATTCTCCCATGCTATTTCAAGGAAACACTATTGAGATGAAGAATTATGACAGCACCACAGAATTTATCCATGACAGACATCTGGCCTCAGTAGTGAAAGATTTTGAGAGATGTGATATTTGACACAGTCCTCCACCACTTGTTCTAGGGGCTAACTGCACTCACTCTTGAACTTGTGAATCTTATTTCTAGCTTGATTCTTTTTTTTTTTTTCAATGTAAGTCCTAGCCCTTGAACCTGGATACATCTTTCTTCATCAGACTGGATGGATCCCTTGTGTCAGGACGAAGCACATTAAATAAAATTAAATATTAGGTTAAAGCAAAAAATACGTATTTAAAATTACAAAATACATAGGCATAGATGAGTTCCAGTGGGTTCAACAGGCAAAGTAAATCTCCTCCACAGCAGTGACAGTGTGCATGTGAAGGAAGATGGTCAGTTATGCCCCAGCTGCTATAAAAGCCCATGAAAGAGGTTGGTGGCTCGATGCCTTTGTACTTCTGCAGGAGCTGTAGCAACAGGGGAGGTCCTGCTTTGGGAGGGAGGTCCCAGGACAAAGGCCTCACTGATGCACTGCAAAAACCTTTGTGGACAAGACTATGTCCATGGTTATGCCTGTACACCCCGCTGACTGCCCTTAAACTCTCTGCTTTCACCTGCTCTAGCTGAGGTTCTATCACCTGGATACAACCCCAAAAGGGCCAATGGAACAACCACAAAGAAATTGGTGTAAATATCCCATTTGTGAGTCATTTTCCTGTAGGAAAAACACCAACCACCATGCTGTAGGTGCTGGGGAGACAAGTGGGATGAAAAGAGGTTTCATGAAAGTAGCCCCTGTGGGTTGTTGTTGCCCACAAAAGTCCAATTTAATTTCCTGACTGAGTTATAACCTGTGCCAGCCAAGGCCTGGTCTGCTCATGTGAGTTATGAGCAGCCCAGAGCAGCAGAGAAAATGACAGCAGGTTTAAGTAGCAGAGCTTTCTGGTGAGATCCTGCTCCCACTGACACAAGCCCTCTTGATTTCCATGTGGACCAAGTTACACGTCAAGGCTTAGAAAAGACAATTGTTCACAACTGGTGAAGAAATGTAGCTCCCATAGGCCTAGGCATGTCCCTGGGCTCTTTCTGTTTGTTCATGAGACAAAGAGGTGCTTTCAGAAAGCAGAACCAGGGTTTGTGCATGCAGCATGTATGGCCCTTCTGCATGAGGGGATTTGGCACCTGAAGCTGAGCTGCCTTTCAAAGCCTCACTGAACACCAGGTGCACCAAAGAAGCCAGGGCTGGCTCCTGCTATGGGTATATTGAGCTGTCGTCAGCACTGACAAAAGACAAGGTCTGACAAGAACACAGCTCACCCCATCCAGCACTTGGTGCTCTAAGGCACAGGCATGCCAGTGGACAGAATTTGACCAAAAGAAAGAAAAAAAATAAAAAGGTGAAAGGGTTCATGTTGATTTGGTTTCATTTCTGAACGCTGCCAATAGTCAGTCTGCTTATCCTTGGGTTTGTGAGCTGTCAGGGCTGCCCTGGGGAGCAGCTGAGTGGAAAGGCACCGAGAGTCCTTTGCACAGTTTGTTTCTCCCCCCCTCTGCCCACCTTAATGTGGCTAAATGGAGCCACAGCCTCTCCTGCACAGCACCTCAAAGGTAATGAGCCATGTCCTCCTCCCAGCTTTCTGCTGGAGTTGCAGCAGGACAAATTAGTCCAAGTAAATCAGAGCACTTACTGCTGAGGCGTGGTAGTGCTATTTGGTCCATCAGTCACTTGCTATCCTAGGAAACACACATCACCAAGACAAGGAAAAACATCTTGTGAGGAGCTGTCATACTGGGAAGGGGAAAGAAAACCTGGCAATTTTGTAACATAACTTGTTTGTTGTATTTTCTATGCTAAAAACCTTCCCTTCTTGTTATTGCTTTGGTTCATATCACTGCTTTCTTTGATCTCCTTTCAGTTTAGGGGCCCCCTACTGTCACATTCAGCAAGTATTTCACTAGATTTATCTACCAAAGATTTCTTTTTTTTGGTCAAGTTTCTTCTTTGTATTTTGGGGATTTCTTATCTGTGTGATCATGAACAAATACAGTGCAAATGATGACATTTTGTGCTATATTATGTTATTTAACACCTAATATATTCCAAATAAATTATTTAAGAAACTAATCTTTGTCTTTCTAAATGCCTCTAAAATTTCATTTTACATTTGCATACACTTGGTAGAGGATCCCAAAAACATTAGGATGTAATTTCCAGCAGAGGATTCTTCTACTGTCTCTTATGCAAGAGTCTTGATGGTAGAAACATATTATCAGATGAATAATGACAGGAATTCTTTGTTTATTACAATTTCTTACACTTTTGCGTTGTATATGTATTTACGTCTACAAGCTAAGAAGATTTTGACCACTTATTGAAAAAGACAGATAATGAAAATTTCATTGTGCAATATTTTTATTTATCTCTTCCAAACACAATTCTCTTCCATTCACAATTCAAAACATTTTAATCAACTCCATTTTAAAACCATAAGATACCCTAAACAATTAATTTGGAGTCCATTGTTATCTGGAGATGTTCAGATAGGCACAACCTAAAGACTCAAACAGGAGTCCAGGTTCAAAGTTGAGGGCAGTTTAGGATGTAAAGCTGCTTTTTCTGGCTAACATCTGGTGGGGCTAATCCCCAATTGAATCTGAGACTAGGAGAGAGAGGAAGCACTAGGATGACAGATGTAGAAGTTGTGAGGAAGAGATGGGAAGACACTGGGACATTGGGCCAGTTTCAGTTTCATGCTTGACTGGATGTCACATCCCTGACAATGTTCTATGATACACCAAGAAAAGAATTTCTGCACAAAATGTGGTCGGAAAAATATTGTGTCAAGGAATTATATATTAAAGTCACAAAATCAGCAAATGTGAGGTTCAAAATGTATTTATAAGTGATGTCCAGTATGTATTTATACTAAGCACAGCAATGTCACCTTAGAGAGACCCCTCTGCTTACAGTAGGTAATGCCAAATTAGTTTGTATGCTGAAGATCATGTGGCAATCCCTCCTCTGGAAGTGGGCAGGGTACAGTCATGCCAACATAGCGCTGTGACATAACGGGACCTGTGCCATGGAGATGTACCAAGTTATTTGGAGTTGGCTGAAAATGTTGTTGCAGTGGCAAAACCTTAGTAAAAGTGACAAAAATATCCCTAGTTCTAAGGATCCTACTGTCCCCTTGCTGTAACCAGCAGTGCTGAATAGTTGTGTGAACAACATTTTTTTACTTTCATTGTGGGGTTTGTTGGTTTTTTTCTGTGAGGCTATGGCTGTCAATATTGCAAGGAAGACCAGCTAAGGTGACATCTTCTAGAAGCACCTTGGGTATCTCCTAGTACAAAAAGGAGCACTGAAAAGGTAAAAGAGTCATGGCCCAGTCCAACCCACCATATTCCTAACCTGCACAGAGGGTATGAGGTGTGCTCCCATGAATTTGTGATGCAGAAATCTCAGTGAGCCACTCCTTTATTTGGAATTTCTAACAGGATCAATGGAGGAATACAGCTCCACATTTCAGCTCCAAGGAGAACTACTTTCTCCAAAGGCAGGAAACAAGTTCTGCCACTGTTCACCTGTCAGAGAACCTAAAAGAACTGATGCCAGGAGAGGTGCAATGTCACTGTGCACTGTTCCTAATAGCAACCAGGAACAAGGATGCAGGCTACTGTCCATCATGCCCATCACGTCCACTTTCTCAATATCCCCATTGTGGCTATGGAATGTAATTGAAGTTGGATATTTGGGCTGGGATATTTGGAAAGGAATAAGTTGGAAATGTATCTTGCAAGGATGCTGTAGCCTTGTGCATGAATCCCGGTGATGGCCAGCCCATGGTTAGAGGAAGGGCAGGTCTGCAATCTCTGTTTTGGCTTGAGAGATCCTGTGGATTCAAATCCAGGTGGATGCAAACACGCTGTACCTGGCACAGGACAGTGCACACTGTGCTGCCACTCCTGTGTGGTGCCTCGTGGTTTCTGGAGTATTGCCCATGCTGAGAAAGACTTTGTGGTGAGGCTTGTACTCGGCAGCCTTGTTTGCTGAACCTTGACTAAATCAGTGGGGAGGAGGGCACAATGAGCACCACTGAGGGGGACACACAGAATTCATGGGACAGCCACACTAAATGATGAAGCAGAGTTGTTTTAGAACACTAGGATCCATCCTAGCACCTTGCTCTGAGCAAGAAGTGAAAGGTGCAGCACCATTGTGTTTCACAGGAGTACGATTCATGAACCATTTAGCAATTTATCTTCCAGTAGCTAACCAGTTCCCACAAATTTCTTTGCTGCTAGGGAATGATATGCAGTGATCATGGCTAAAGTAGTGTGAGCAAGGCAGATCTGACTTTTGTTCTTTGAAGGCTGGGTGATGAAAGGAGGTGGAGAGAATGGGCGACTTAACTACTGACCTGTGGGGCAGGGGTCACTTGGGAGCCAGTCTTAAATCTAAAGGTCATCGATGCAGTGACAGAGTCTAAATCTGCTACTTTTCAAGAGTGTAATTGTATTTTTAATACAGCAGGTGCTGATAGAATCAGAGGGGAGAAGGTGGGTGGAAGAAGCAGCTCAAAAAAGTGCTTGGGTTACAGAAGGTAAGGATTGCCCTGTGCTCAAACAATACCTATATCTGGTCGAATTTATTCACCTCTGTTCTCTCTGTAAGCCATAGGCAGCATTTTCTTTTCACTCTGAGTTGGTCCAACTCTTCTCTGTAAGGAACAGAGCCTCATCCCATTGTATTCTTGCTCCACCCCCTTTCCATATGTGCACATAAATGCACATCCCATCCCTCCACAGTTTGTTTCGCTGCCCTGGATTGCAAACCCATCAGAGCACAAGAGAGGACCCCGTGATAAAACTCTTTTGGAGAAGAGACCCCTCAGCACTGAGAGCCAGAAAGAGAGGCAAAGAGCAGCCGACCTTTCTGTGGGTACATCTGCCCTGCTGAGTGTCAATGTCACGAAACAGCACAGAAGAGGCTCAGGATGAAGGGCAGGAAGAAGTCAGCGAGTCTCCTGTGGATCTCAGCATGGACTGCACTGGGATTCAGATGAAGTCTCTGACTTTCATGCTGGCAAGCAATGCAGAGAGGTACTCACAAACACAGAGCAGGAGAGGTTTCCCATGCATCCACCTTTCTGCAGATGGCTGGGGGCACAGCATCTCAGAGCTGGGGTGGGTCCCTCACTTTCTTTGAAATTCCCCACTCTACACCTTGAAAGACAGACTCTTAGGTAGCCTAAAACCTTAATGAAAAGCTGAGGGATGACAGCCTGCAGTCAGCAAGGTCTCCAGGGAGGCATTCCGTTTCCAGCCCTGTCTGTAGACATTGATTAGCATTGATTTTCTCTTGGTGACTGTATTTGGCAAACCCTGGCAGGCAGCAGTGCTCAGTCTTGGAGCTGAGAAAGGCCAAGAGCAGACAATATTAACTCTGCCTTCAGATCACAGCAAAATTGCTGTGCTCTGATACATTGATGTACAACCAACCAGAACCTAACCTATGGATTCCCTCAGCTCAAGACTTCACAGCACTAAATTCCAGCTTTAAAAAGCCTTACACTTACTGGAAAGACCCAAACTCTCAGGAGGAAACTGAAATGCCTAAAAGCGCTTGAGTGGAGGCTATTAGACCTAGTTAACCACAGGATCTCAGGCCAGCTGGCCATGACCTGAAATGTTTTACTGTCTGTAGGTTAAAAGATACTTCAGAAGGAAGAATCTGGCCCCGCTGAGAGGCTTTGCAGTGATCTCTGTGGGACTGAGTGGCAAAAAGTCAGCTGCCAGTTGAGAGTTCCCCACAGAGAGAGTGAGCTTGGCAGATTGGACTTGCCAAGAGTGCTTGGTGCTGGTACAGCCTGCCTGGGTGGGAAACACTCCCACCACTTGAAAGGGAACTGAAATTAACTCAATACTGAAGGGAGCTGCCCAATCTGGCTCTTCCTCCTGAGCTATGCTGCAAACATTTTTCCTAAATTTTCAGGCACAGAAGAGCAGCCAGCTGCTGTCTGGCGAACATGCCCAGCCACTCTGCTTGGCACAGGACAGCCCAGTCTTGAAAGCCACATTTCAGCACAGACATGTGGAATGCAAACGGGTGTTTCCCAGCTCTCAGGTTTAGAAGTGAGAAAGTCATGGCAGGTAACTTCAGCAGCATAATTTTACCTGTCAATTTTGAACAGAATAGCTGAGCAGTTATAGAAAACACAAAAAAAGCAAACATGTCTGTCTTTAGATCTTTCTGTCTATTATATACTGATCTATATTACCCCATCATCTCCTTGAAATCCATCTTGAATTTCATTTAAGGTCACATGCAAATGGAAAACCACAAATTTTGCCTTTATAATCAAAATTATTCTTCTTTCAGACTAAAGAATAATGTATGTGAAAAAAATGAAAACAAGACATATTGCCAGTGAAAGCATAGAGGATAAACTAACCATACCTGAAATAACCTGGATGTACACTACACTCATTGTAGGGGGGTAGACTTCTTCTCTATGACTCCTGTATATGTCAGCTGCAGAAAACAGAGTAACATCACCTTGTTTCTCTTACGTCTAACAACTAAGTCAAACTGCCACTTAGGTAATTTGGACACTGTGGCTCCTATTATTTCAAACATTTCACAGGAGTACAGGCTGCTGAACCAGTACAGACATACACTGATTATTTGTTTCTGATTATCAAATGTTTTCTATTTCCCTCAACAATACAGCTGTAAGGTGCTAAAGTCAAATTTCTAAATTCAAAGAAGTGAAAATGCTGCTAAAGTAATAGTAAGAAAATAACTTTCTCTGCAATTTATCACAAGTCCATCAGTTAAATATTTCCAGCACCTCTTTGTGTGGTGCTGTTAAGATAAATCAAACCAAACAGAATAGTTCTTGAAAACTGCAGGTTCAAGTTAGGCAGGAGTTTGTCATAAATACTGCCTCAAAGCTTGACTTACCCTGACATTTATGTTTCCTTTTATCCTGACTCTCTGAAGTACTGAAAAAGTCTAGGTCTGGGGCTGTCAGTAAGACTCTTGATCTCGAGGGCTCAACTTAAAACATTTTAGGGTTGCCATGACTGCTTTTTGGGGTGTTTTTCTTGTAATCTCTGTCCATACATGCTTTTAAGAAACATCAGAAAGACAAGGGTGACTGGTCAGACAATTCAGCTGGAAGAGCTGGTAGTGTAGAAGCAGTCTGAAGATATTTTTAAAAACAGGCACCTTCAAGTAATTTAATCTCATGTTCCTGAATACACAGGCATGTAGGGCCCCTAGCTGCTTTTAAAACCTGTGGCTACGGATTTGAGTCTTGAGTCCTCCGGGGGTGTTCCTCTCCCAGCAAGGGCAGAAAGAGAAGAATTAGGGCAGGCACTAAGACAATCAAGCAGATTGTTTACTTCTCTTAGCAAGGAAAGTCCACCACAGAAAATGCCCAGGAACCTCCCCCCCCACAGACACATACCCTGCCCCTAGACAGTTGGCTTTTTTTCCTACCACGTCTCTTATCAGTCTCCTGCAGAGACTCTAAAAATCTTATCTGGATATGCCAGATTGCCAAACTGATCTCCTCTCCATGATGAATAGAAATCAAACTGTTTTTCTCTGTCAGCAAAAAATACATTTCCCAGTCCAGACAGCTAAATTAATTGAACCTCTCCTCTCCTCTCCTCTCCTCTCCTCTCCTCTCCTCTCCTCTCCATCGCAGCTCTATTGTCATCCAGTCTCCTTACCCTCCCCCCAATTAATTCCTATGCTTTAATACCATCTAAGAGTCCTTAGTGAGAAGAGGATCTGCTTGCTATGCAGGTGCAAGTTTTCAGCACCACAGCACAACAGCAATGCCACCCGCTCTGCCCTCCTCAGGGCTTCTCTTTGTGAGCCACTTTTTCTTTTCTTCCTTTTCAGCTCTGTGCTGAACAACCCCATGCAGATAATCTGATTATGCTAATTTGTACTTCATGAACCCAAAGTAAGGGGATCTGTGGAGGGTGAGCTGGGCTGGGGATAAGGGTGGTGAGGACAGGAGAGAGGTTTGGAGGGGGGGTGCACAGACAATGGGTTCAAGTCAGTTAACAAAAAAAGCCGTCTGTATTGCCAAACAAAGCACACTCCGGGTAACCCCTTGCTGCTCTTGACAATTTAGAGTGTCCCAAACTGGCCTGCGCCACTGAGCAGAAAAGGGAACACGGAGAATATACAATGAAGGGGCACAATGAGAAGTCTGTTTCCTGTTGAATGTTGCTTTTTTCCTTCTCCTTAACTAATCCTTCCCAGAATCTAGTAGCTGAAGTACGGTCCACAAATTGTCAGATGGTAGCTATGGCACTAGACAGCTTCTGAGCACATACACCCTCATCTGTCCAATTAGACTGATGATGCACTCGAAATTTATTGAATAATGGACAGTGACTTTGCAGACACGAGCTCACAACTCTCAGCTTGGACTCCTCCCTCTGCAGGAGCTGACAGGGTCCCAGCTTGGTTTTACATCACCTTTGCTGCAGCTGGAATTTTTCAGGACACAACCTTGAGAAAAAACATATAAAAGGTATGGAAAAAAATATTTTCAAGATTAAAACAATCCCAAAGCTGTCTGCACTAGCAAGGACCTCCTGAGATCATCTGGTCTAAGCTTCCTGCTCAAGCCATGTCACCTAGAGTAGTTTGCCCAGGACTGTGCCCTGTCAAGTATCTCCACAGATGCTTTGCTATTGTGAGGGAGAATAGGGGAGGGAAGGAAGACAGTTGCTCTGCATTCCACCTTAAATAGGACAGCTCCTCTTTCTCATGCAGAACACACTATTTATTCAGTCCTGCAGCTCTAAGCAGAATACCTCTGAACACCATTTTAAGAAAGCAAATGGAGGAGGAAAAATGACTGTCCTAAAGCTGTCATCTCTGGTCCAGTCTTGGGTTCAGCTGCATTTGCATTACGGTATTACACAAAATTTGCCTGATAGGGTAGAAAATATGCAGTATCTTGCCAGCATTGCTCTTCTATATCAGAGATCTCACCTGCTGGATGCATAGTGCATTACAAGGTATATATCAATATTTAACAAAACTAGCTCTAAATAACACTGTGAATGGAGCGACTAAGCAAGGGGGCAGAAAAAAAAAGGTATAAGAAATGTAAGATTATCAGGTTAAATTCAAGTATGAAGAGTAATTTGAAATTACAGTATGCTGATGGGAGCCGCTATGATCACAACATGCATGGAAATGTCTCTTGCTTTTCTTCTTGTCCCTAGGAAGCAGGGAAGCTTATCAGATGTGACCCAAACCACACAGTATTTTTATGAACTCTGCAATATTTCATATAAATAGATCTGATTAAAGAAATAACTTTAAATCTGAGAAAATCAATAATCCCAGATCCTATGCTCCATGAATGCTAGAGCTCTGGAGCTCCTGGAACACTTAAAAGCTACTGATGTCTAACGAACTTTAAAGACCTGGGCTTTTGCCCTACTGATGTATGCAATGGAAAAGCCAGTGAGTGCAGCAGGACTTACTGCATGGGAGTGGTTTGAGGCCTGGTCATTTGTACTGTATGAGGTCTTCCTGTATCCTTTTCTTCCCTTCTACAGCAGGTCTTGGGTGAGATCAGACTGGTGAGGATTTGGTCAAGGAGATAAACAGAGTAAGCAGCATAATCTTGAGGAGAAGGTCTTGCTCTGTCCCCTTGTCTTTCCCCTGACCTGAGGGATGACCAGTCCCAGACCACTGCTTTTCCTAGCTTTTTATTTATAGTGAGTTATAGAAGCAAGGATGTTTATTTTGCATGTCTATACAGGGAGTTTAATGCAATGGACTTCAGCCTCATTTGAAACTCTTAAGTAATATTGTGACATACAATGCTAATACATAACAAGAATATGTAAGGAATATATTGCCAACCATGATTCATTACAATTGATAGAAACTAGCTAGCAGTGATTATTACTGACGTGTTTTTACTGAAAAAGAAAACCCTGAGCAGATGGATGAAGTAGACCCATAACTTCCAGACCCAGAGAAGACACTCTTGTGGATAGAGTGGGACTGGTGAATTACCTACAGTTATGAAAAGCACAATACATGTATTGAGCACCCAGTCCTGAGAATCATGGACCTCCTGAGAGGACAGGGAGGCTGCTCAGTGCTTGTTGGACCTGAACCACAGGTCAATACAATGGACAAAAGTTCACCCAGGGAACATTATAGGACAGTGACAGTTCAGCACTCCTGAATGCCATTGCTGAGGGGAAGTCACAACTGTGGGGAAAGGCATCCTTTGAACTTTGGCTGGGTCAACAAAGAGCTGGAGCTTGTCTCAGTACTATCAACTAATCAGCAAGTGAAATATCAAATTAAGTAGCAGAGAGATAAACACGGTAGTAAGAGTTGAAGTCCACTCTATAAATCAGCTCTTTTCAAAAAGAATACTATTAAGGAACAAAATGTGCTAAGGAGAGGCTTAGAAGCCAAGATCCTAACTTTTGCTAACCTGAATTCAGCTCTATGTGAAGTCATGACTGAGTTTACTACTGCAATAAAGATACAAAATACTGGTGTATTTATTTTGTAGACATACAAATTTTTGTATCCATCCATAGCCTGAAGCACACACTTTTGCCTACCTGTGTGTCTTTGACTTAAGGGTAGATGCCAGAGAGCTCCTGGGTAGAGCCAACAGCATTGGCTACCTCTGCTATGGTCCTAGGCTTCACCTAGGAATGAACACTGTGCTGCTGCTTTAAAGGCTGTAGAAGTGAAATTTTAAGTGGATCCTTAAGTATTTGTGAAAATCTAATCTGGTGTGAGGGAGGAGGGCTCTGAGGTGGATGTAAGTCAAACAACACCACTGATCAGTTTAAAATAAACACTATTTCTCCACTTTGCAATTTAGATTGGCACTAACCAGCATGCAAGGAAAATAAACCAGAGTAATGTTATGTTAGGAGAAAATTGGCCATCTGAACTTTTTTTTTTTTTTTTCAGAAAATCTGAAAGGAGACCAGACCTGACCTTCTGTAAGAAAACTGGAAAGGAAGGAGGGTAACAGGAGTGAAACACGAAGTTGGAAGGCACACAAAGGTAAAGGTGGGGCCTGAGTATGAGCATTGATTGAAGACATGTACAAGTAAGGTGACAAAGATGGAATGAATAGCCGGATTCTCAGAGACAGACAGAAGAGTGAGAAGTGTACTAAGCCATGTGTAAATGCAATGCTGAGGATGGCATGGAGAAAGCAAGAAAACCAGGGAAACTGTGGGGAGTGATACTGAAAGAAATACGCAGGGTTGATGAATATACAGTGCTGGTGAGAGAGGAAACAGAGGAAACTGTACTAGAAGATCAAAGCAAGCAGTTTGATGGGGACAAAAGGCTGCTGGAAAATGAGGAAACAAGGACAAGGCGGAAAACTGGAACAGAGCAAGAATTCAATTGGAAGGAGACAGATAGCAGTGTAGCAGATGGCTAGAAACACAAACATGGCAGGATGAGAGCAAACAGTGGAAATGTCCATTTCCATATGTGACAAAGATTACTATTTTCACCTGACTTGATTTTGCACAGACTTGAATTTGAGAGGTCTTCTTAGAAGACAAAAATATTTAACCTAATAATTCATAAAAAAAGAATATTTCTAATTTCCTGATTTCAGGAAGAACAGTGAGAGTTTTGAGAAACACTGATGAAATATACTAAAGAAGTCCTCCTCCTTTTTCCCCCTAAGGCACCATTTTTGAAATCCAGGCCACTGCCTGTAGGATTCCAACAGACATTACAAAATAAAACACTAAATAAACATATCCCACATTAAGCAGCAACTTCACCAACTATACTTCCATGCTAAGTACACAGACCTTTTTTTCAAACACAAAATTAGCATAATCCTGCTGAAAAGTACTCTGGAGAATGTACTAGTTGGGTAACTATTCAGCAGGTGTTTACAGTGGGGTTTTTTAAGGTCAGGATAACATTCCTTGGGCAAGAGAGTCAGTTCAGGCTTGTGCTTTGATTTCACATTGAGCTTTACACTCATACAACACAGCAGTATACTAACCAGTCCATCTTTAAATCTCTTATATGCATACTTGCTGCTCAGGTCTTATGCTGCAGCTCTGTGCTGCTCAGCCTGCTCCCAAGGAAAGAAGAAAAGGGCTTCTGTTCTTCCAGTTTAAAATCAGCAAAACATAAAAAACTGTGTCACAGACAGAGACAAGTGTACCTATCTTACACACTAATACCATCAGCTCACACTGTCACAGATCTCTCTGCATCTGTATAGTTGGATCAAGGATGAACAGGATTATTTGAGAGGTTTTACCCTCTGCTATCTTTAAATTATTGCTGAAATATCCAAGACAGCTGGGAAAACTGATCAAATTTTAAGTTTTCTCATTTGTTACTCTACTTTTATTACAGCAACTGTGTTCTGTGATCTGATTTCTCTCTAGCAGCTTCCTCTGTTCTCTGCTCTGCTGAGATGCTACCCTGAACATGCAGGAATCTCTCCCTGGTTACCAGCAAACTTACAGAAACTGCTGCTCTTATTTCCTGCAGGAGCTAGAGGTAGAAAACTCACCAAAACTTCCTTCTTGTTTAACTGTGCTGGTTAACCTGCTTTCCCACCCCACTGCTATGAGATCCACCTTCACACCAGCTACCTCTGTGTTGCTTAACCCCAGCCACCATCGCAGCCCCTCCCAGCCGCTTGCTCACTCTCCCAACCAGCGGTACTGGGGAGAGAATTGGAAAGGTAAAAACTTGATTGTTGGGATAATGGCAGTTTAATAGGGAAAGCAAAAGCTGCTCACACAAGCAAAGCAAAACAAGGAATTACTCCCTCCTTCCCATGGTTGGGTAGATGTTCAGTCACCTCCAGCAGAGCAGGGTCCCATCACATCACGGTGACTTGGGAAGACAAACTCTGTCATTCCAAATGTCCCTTCCCTTCCTTCTTCTTTCCCCCACTTCATACACTGAGCATTATGTCACAAGGTCTGGAGTATCCCTGGGGTCAGTTGGGGTCACCTGTCCCAGCTGGATCTCCTCAGCACAAGGAGCAGCAAAGGCCTTGGCTCTGTGCAAGCCCTGCTCAGCAATAACAAAAGCATCTCTGTATCATCAACCCTGAGTTCAGCACAGATCCAAAACAGAGCCCCACACCAGTCCCTGGAAAGGAAATCAACTTTACCCCAGCCTAAACCAGCACAACTCTGCTTTGGAGAGCAATGCTTCAGGTGCAGTGACAATGTAGTATTACGTATTTGAAGACCTGGCTGAAAATTCAAAGTACAGGTAGGTATTTCTGATCTGCTGCAAAAGAGCACCAGGAGGGGTATTCCTGCTGCCATATTAGAAAATTTGGGTATATCTACAGAAGTTGCAGGCACAGTAGTGGCTGCAGTGCAGATGTTTTTAGCCAAAATTGTGACTTTTTTTGTGTCACTGTAGATTCGTTGTGGTCATTGCCAATTTTATTTCTCTCCCTCTCCTTCTATGATCACATACGAGATAGTCTGAGCAGTTTTCACTGCCTAGCAATGAAACGGATGCCACTCGGTGGGGGTAAACCAGTACTGCAAGGAGTGAAAACGACTACATCGTTTTACATACCATTGGTATCTTCGTGGCTGCAGCTGCATGGACACAGAGCCCTACTCAGGGGGAAACAAAATGATGATGAACTGATTTCTGCCACAGAATGCAGCTCACTAATGTACTATGTCCTATTATCTATCAACAGAGGCAAGAGGATATCCTGCTCTAGAAAACAAACTGTGGTTTCTGTGTCTGCACACAAGCATGACAGAAAATAAGAATTAGATGTGCTAATGGTAAGACTAGTAAGGGATCACTTTTATTAAATTATGATCTCTTCATGTAGATGAGATGAAGGTGGAAACAGTCAGGAAATAGAAATGAGCTGCATGCACATGGGTCAATTGTTAGGGAGTAAATGAGTCACTGGATGCACAGAAAGGAAGAGATATTGAGAATAAAAACTTATTCTGTGAATATGGTACTGATAAAAGGCAAATCAATGAAAATAATGGCTTGCTATTCATAGCAAACTGAAACTATTCTGGAAAAAGTTCAAGTGTTTGCTATGTTGACTGGCATAAACCTTTTCCCCAGAATGATTATACAGTTATTTCCTGAAATTAGTTCTTGGTAGGCAAAGAACAAGTTTAAGAGCACCTGTGAAAGTTGCACATTTTCAGACTGCTTTGCTTAACTTCACCATACAGTGTGCAAAATTTGGAGCCCTTAAGAGTTCTTTTCACGAGCGTGCGAAAGTTGAATGGAAAAGACAAAAATGGTAAAATTTAGTAGGGAAACAAAAATGGGAAAATTTAGTAGGGAAAACCAGCCAAAAACTCACAAAAAAGTAAACTTAACTTCCATCTCCAGGGAGGTGGAAAGTTATTATGCAGAAAAGATGCGAACAACAAACCTTAACAGGGATCCATCAAGAACAGTGTCGAGTCAGTATACTTCGGCTTTGGGGTAACAAAATTGTAGATTTCCAATGCCTGAGGGGAGCCTGTGAGAAAGATGGAAAGGGACTGTTTACAAGGGCAAAGGGGAATGGCTGAAAGAGAATAGGTTTAGATGGGATACTGGGAAGGAATTATTCCCTGTGAGTGTGGGGAGGCCCTGGCACAGGTTGCCCAAAGAAGCTGTGGCTGCCCCTGGATCCCTGGAAGTGTCCAAGGCCAGGCTGGACATTGGGGCTTGGAGCAACTTGGGACAGTGGGAGGTGTCCCTGCCATGGCAGGGGTGGAACTGGATGAGCTTTAAGGTCCCTTTGAACCCAAATCCTCCTGATTCCATTAATTTCCTTCAGCTCCTTCAAGTTAGCTAGTTTGGTGAATGAAGAAAAAAGCAAAAGTTGTGCATCTTGGAACCAGCAGATCTTTGAAAACATTTCACTCGGGAAGCCCGTAAGCAAACTGACTTCTGCTGAAAATACTGTGGGATTGTTGCAATACTGGTTACAGATCTTTCAGGAGGCAAAGTTAGCCATCGTTATCAAAATGGATGTGAAAATGTATTAAAGCATTTCTGCTGAGCCCTGACAGGATCTGGTGTACATCAATACCCTCAGTTAACTGATGAATAGATAGCATCAGCCTGGGAAAGACCACATGTTGAATCGACCGTCCACGCTGGCAGTGCTAAACATTCTTGATGAGCTTCAGAAATATTCAATAGGTAGGAAAAAAAAGAGAAAGAAAAACGAGTCAGGGTGTAACTGTAGTGACCTGCGCACGAGGTGCGCAGGGAAGCACCACAAGCTCACGAATTGCTCCGGGTGGCGGGCAGCACCGATGTCAAACTGTGCCTGGAGCAGGACTATGAGGATTTTGACCGAAAAAACGCAAACAAAAGGCACGGCACAAACCTCGGACGCTCGGCAAGGAGCGGCGGCCGCGGCGGGCGGGGCTGGGCTC